>VZTL01076789.1:0-15473 GCA_013400535.1 Scopus umbretta | reverse complement strand
AGTCCATAGTTTCTCACACCATGGTTCCTAGTTTCACACAGATGTCTTAAGACTGCAGATGGACACCCGTGTCTGGGAAAGAGAAGGCTACATCAGAAATCCTTGTTTGTATCGCTTCTGTGCTTTCTTGTTGTGAAATTTATTCCTGAACACCTTGCTCTACTCTGAGGACTCTGCTGTGCAAGCTAATATCCAAAAACTGGGCCTACCAAGGCTTCTCCTTGTGTGTCAGGGCCTTCGCTCTCTGTCTTGAATGTGGTTTTAGACTTCTGAGGCAGTAAGGATTAGCATGGCAAAGAGTGTGAAATACCTCACTGCCTTAATAGCACTATCTGAGTAAATATGAGAGGACTGTTCTATGAGTAGTTTAGTTCAAATTGAGGTTTGGTGCAAGCTGGAAGCAGAATTATTCTCTCTGATTAATTCCCTTTGTGAGTGTTGTCACTTTGGAATACGTGCTCTTACCTGGAGCAGGAGTACGCACATGGGGTGCATTAGGAATAACTTTCCAAGTAGACAAGCTTAGAAGTAACTTCTGAATTAAACTAGTGTGAAGTTTCTAGGTCATGAGGCTCGAAATATGTCCAGAAAATATTCTGGAAGTAAATTATCTCTCATTTTCAAGTCGTTACGTCTCAGATGTGGCTCTTCAGTCTCACCTCAGATAAAGATCTTCTTTGCCTCTGAAGAAGGCATGCATGCCAGATTCTAAGGGAGAAGGAATTCGAAGAGATGGGTGTCCAGCAGAATAAACTTGTCACTTTAATTATACGTGTAGGATCCTATTTTATTGCAGGGAACGTTGCAAGGAGGTGACTTGATCAGTCAAGAAGTCTTAAAGTGGGGGAGGGTACTCACTACATTGAAGAGCATTGTGGTGTAAAAAGTAGGAAAAGAAATAGTGTTTAAGGGTAAGTTGCTAGTTTCTCCCATGGACAGTACAGGGTCATGTGATAAATTTACGCAAAGTTGCTGGGGTAACAAGCAACATCCAAGGAGGGTGCATTCTTTCTCCTCCTTTCCCTCTGACTGAAAAATGAAAATCAGTCCAGACAGACTCTTGGGACAGAGAGATGGAAGAGATGATGTCTTCGGTTTCCTTGCGGTCCTGTTCAGAAGAGGGATTTCTCTGCATCAGAGTTTCGTAAGTTGCATTCAAGGGCAGAACAATCAACTCCTTTTGCAGCCTGTCCGCCCCAGCGCCGCAGAGGTGATGTTTTCCACCAGCGTGCCCTTAGGTGAACGCAAAATGCAGTGGTACGACAGATGTTAGTCTGTTTTAGGGGAGTCAGGCTTGTCTCTCAACTTACCTCTTCAGGAAACCGTAACGCACAAATGAAAAATGCCTTCTCTGAGAGCTTATATGAATTGCCATATACTGAAACTACAGTAGACACTGGGGCAAGGGAAGGAAGGCAGGAACATGTTTCTGAGGCAGGCACATGTTTTTGAAGCAGGCACCCAACACAGGGAGATTCTGCTGAAGAAGTATCTCTTCCTAAGGAGGAATTAGGCATTGATTTAAGAAGAAATTGTGAAACTAGGTTTTAGCTTTCCCTTGTTCTTTCAGGCAAGACCAGACTCTGAAGCTGCAGAGAAAAAAGCTGTGGTACGGTGAGGGCACTTCTTGAAAAGAGCTAAAAGGACCAATGGACCGCTAGAACCCTTTGGGTTTTGTTGTATAAGGGAGCTGCCAGCACAAAAATCCGGAAGTGTCCCATGAGGAGAACACATACTGTGCAGGGACCATGGTCCCTGAAACTACAGGATGCATCCATTTGTGATAAGGGAGGGTGACAGCTGCTTCTGACAGCATCACCTTTGCAGTATGTTTGAAAGCTTGAACATGAGGGTGTGCGGTGGTCCACAAGACATTTTGGATTAAGACCAATAAAGGGATTTTGGAACATGTAAAGAAATTCTCCCTCAGTTGGCTCTTTAAATCCTTTGAGAGAATGAATTTGCTGAGACTGAAACCCGCACTGCCTTTCATATTGTGGTGGTTGCAAGGCTCTGAGACCTTTCCTGTCTTTGAGAGGAAGGTCTGGAAGAGAGAGGCTATAGAGGAGGGCAGCATTAACAGACATTTCTGTTTTGAGTACTGTTTCCATTAGCTCTAAATCTTAAACTGTCTGAGCTGTGATTCACCTTGGCCTGGGATGACCTTGGGTCAAAAAACTGCAAGTTTAAGCATGAGGAGAATGGGAGGGAGCTGTTACAGAAAGATGTCCCTTGACAGTAGTTCTGATGCCGAAACAAGGTAGAAAGTGCTTGTGACGTGGGAGTGCTTGGAGTGTGCTGGTAAGAGGGGGGGTGTTATTTGACCACTTTATCAGCCTTTGAAAAAAGGGGCCTGTGAAGTTTACTTTTTTTTAAGTCCATACGTGTATGGGAAGTGCAAAAGGCAGTCCTTTTCTGTGAGTAAAGTACAGCAGGGGGATGATACCATGTATAGAGAGCTATTTGAAAAGTTGTGCTCCCACTAATAAAGTTTAAGGTGGTATTTTTTGTTTATTATTCCATTAAAGAAAGGTGCATTAATTTTGACTGGTTTATGTGATCAGCGTATAGGTACCTCTCTTTCCATATACACTGTAAATCTAGCAAAACCCCTCCTAGGAGCAGCAGCTCAAATAGCGTCTGCTTTATCTTCCTAAAGAAGCAATATAATCATGTCAGTAGATCCTTCCCTTATTGTCTGCATGAAGGTCTAGAGTCTTGCTTTATTGTGCTTGTCAGATGCAGAAACTGTCTGTTTCTGTGCAGGAAACAATTCTGTTAGATTCCTGCGCTGTAGTCAGTATTTGTTCTGCAAGAGACTCTTACGAATTGTGGTAGCTAGACTTCAGGCATGCAGATAAAGCTAACCGAAAGCAAGCATTCTTTGAGCTTTTATTTCTCAAATGAGAGTCATTTTTAGGCATCTCTGAAAATGTGTGTCCGCATGATTCATCAGTGAAACTATAAGCTACAAGTTTATGGAAAAACTGCCTGGGTTTTCTCTGCAGGTTCTCATCTATGATGGGTGGCAAAGAGTTTGAAAACTGTGCTGGAAAATTATAATCAGTATTTTTTTGATTGCTCTGACATCTTTTCTCAGTGGGACCCTTTACATGTTCCAGGCTGCTGCAAATTTATAAAATGAAAACAGATCTTTTTGATTTTTTTTTCACTTGCTTTGTAATACTTTTGTCTTGTAAATTTTCTGTTATTTTCTGTAATTATTTAGTAACACTCTTCTTTTTTTTCTTCTGCACCATTAGCTAGCATTCAGAACACACTGATCCTTTCCCGAAATACCAACAGCTTCATGGTATCTCTATTTACCCGATTTACCCAATTAAGTCAGCTGCACCTTTTTAAAGCAGTAACTGTTGATGTGCCAGTAACTTCTGATGTGTCATTCTTTGATGCCACCACAGCCTCAGTTGTCCCCTCCCTCCAGAGGGTACCGAGCCTACAGTGGAGCTGTCAGATGGGAGGATGTTTTCACTCCTGCTGTAGTAGTTCTTCTTAGGTTATGTGGTGCAAAACTGATCTGCACACATACAAAGGAGCACAGAGGCAGGCAAGGGAACCCAAATTCTGGACTCACAGGATCGCAGACTCTGTCCGGGCCCTTCCTAGGGCTGTCCTAGGGGACCCTCATTCCCATGGTCCAGGTGTGATGCCCGTCCTGGGGAGTCAGCAGGAGTGGCTCTCGGGAGCACCTTTCGGACTGAGAGGGATCTCTGCCTAGAGATACAGGACACATGCAGGAGGAGAGCGTTTCGGCGTTGCACAAGACTTATTATGGGGTGTTTAGGTAAGGAAGCAAAGGCAGGGAAATGGGTGGATCTAGGTGATTTCAGCAGGAACAGGCATGGGAAAATAAAGGGATATGGGTATAAAAAAGGACAGTCACATGTAAGCAATGACTGGTCAGTACGCTTGTGGCCATGCCCTGCACCTGATCAGCACAGTCTGCCTTGCCTTCTTACTAAAGTCCATTTCTGACTATTTTCCTGGGTGAAGGACTCACTGTTTTGTGTGCATGTGTGTGAATGGGGGTCTGAGTGCAGCAACTGGAGTGGGACCGTGGGTCCAAGGCTCGTGTCTGCGAGTGAGGGTGAGTGAGCAAATACACAGCAGGATGAGCTGGCGAGGAGCTGTGGTGGCCAGAGCTGAGTATGGATGTGTGTCTCTAAGGGTGAGATCACAGGAGGAACTGGCTCCCAGAGGGTCTAGAGGAGTCCTGGCCAGCTGCTGGAGAGACCGGGGGTCTCTACAGATGAGACCTGTGTGTCTGTCTCTAATGGTAAGACCCAGGGGGGAAGCCAGCGAACTGCCAGAGAGCTGGGGCGAGTGTGTGTGCATGTGTGCAGGGGGGTCTGTACCAGCAGCTGGAGCAGGGCTGCAGGCGTCAGGGACTCGTACCGCCAGATGCCAGCATCTGGGGAGGCCCAGATCCACGGGCAGCTACTGGGCAGACTGAGTGTCTAAGCCCAGTTGCTGGAAGGATCTGCATTGTATGTAGGTACATATTTCCCGCTAATGGACCTTCATCCTGATCACCCAGTTCAAAGTAAGGCTGTAGGTGCTGTTTGTGTTCGCGTGAGTGCTGAGTGTGTCTGTGTTGGTATCTGTGCAGTTGGCTCTGTGTGTGTGTGTGTGTGTGTAGTATACATGTGTTTGTGCGTGTGTGCCTACTGGGAGCACATATGCAACCTTGCTGCTCTTTGGACCTGGGGTGTGCAGCTGTGGCAGCCATGCCTTTGTCAGGTTTCTAGATTCAACACCCATAACATTTCTCAGGCCACATGAAACACTGAAGGATGATTTGATCAAAGGTGCCTGTGTAGAGACAGCGAGCTGGGACACTGGGCACACATTCTCTTTTGCGATCTCCTCTTTAGGGCAGAAAATGTCTGAGTGCAGCTGGTAAAATTGTGCAGCTTTTCTTTCGGTAAATCACATTCTTTTTCATATATAAATACTAGAGTACTAAAGAGTCATGCTCTTGCCCCCTTCCCATTGGCGTTTCTGTTGCCGTGACTCTTCAGTGATCAGTCCAGGAACCTTTTCCTTGGCTGCTGGACCGTTGCCAGCAGACCCTTGTGCAGTGCTGTAGTTCTTGGCTTTGCCAGAGCTTGTATCTCTAGTTCATGGGGTGGCTTGTGGCGTATAGCCTTTGGAAAAGCAGTTGGGCAGATCTGTTGTGATATGGCCCATATGTGTTGGACAGGCCTGAACATGCCTTTTCTTTTTAGTTTTTCTTTTAAGCAAATACCAGACTTCTGTCTGACTTACAGGATGAGACAGGGAAAGACTGAAAACTCTTCTAGAGCTATTTGTCCCCAGTAACATGTTCGTGAAGAATCAGGACAGTTTGGTTTGACCTCTGTTCAGTCACAGACATCAGATGTTGCCATGGAAAGATGCTGTGTAGCTATACAAAGTCTCATGTAAATGTTCCAAGTGGGTGGTTGCTCCACTGAAGTTTGAGCTTACGGCTTTCAGCATGTTCTTGCTCGCTGTCTGAGGTGGTACGGGAAGCAGTTTTGGTCGTGTGGCTGAGCAGGCTCCAGGCCTGCCTTCCCAGTAAATGAGACTGTTCCAGTCTTTGGATAACTGCTGTCTGCTTGCTGCAGTACACCTTTTTCTTTTCCACGCATTTGTATTGATATGGTGGTGTCTGTTCTTGTTGCTGTCCATACAGGAAGATCTAAAAAGGCTACTCAGGTGTGCAGGACAGGAGAAGAGAATGTGTGGGCGTGAGCAGTCAGGTAGGCTCAGCCAGGGGTGGGGTGAGTTTGAGGAGTAGAAAGCTGGACTAGAAAAAATGGAGCAAGGAAGTGTGCACAAAGGAAAATGAGATGTGAGGAGAAGACAGCATACAAATGGGATGGCTTCTGTAGACTGTACAGCATAAAAATGTCATGGGTCTGTGTCCTGGTTTTGGCTGGGATAGAGTTAATTTTCTTTGTAGTAGCTGGTGCAGTGCTGTGTTTTGGATTTAGTATGAGAATAGTGTTGATAACACACTGATGGTTTAGTTGTTGCTAAGTAGTGTTTATACCCATCAAGGACTTTTTCAGCTCGCCATGCTCTGCCACGTGCACAAGAAGCTGGGAGGGGGCACAGCCAGGGCAGCTGACCCCAGCTGACCAAAGGGCTATTCCATACCATAAGGCGTCATGCTCAGTATAGAAACTGGGGGGAGTAGGCTGGGGGGCAGCGATTGCTGCTCAGGAACAGGCTGGGTGTAGGTTGGCGGGTGGTCAGTGGTTGCATCATTTGTTTTTTTTTTCCCTGGGTTTTGTTTCTCTCTCTCATTGTTCTCCTTTTCATTGTATTGTTTATTACTATTATTAATTTTTTTTTCAATTGTTAAACTGTTCCTATCTCAACCCATGAGTTTTCTTATTTTTGCCCTTCTGATTCTCTCCCCCATTCCACTAGGAGGGGAGGATGAGCGAGTGGCTCTGTGGTGCTTGGTTGCTGACAGGTGCTAAACCACAACAGTCAGTTGTGATGGAAACTTCTCCAATGCTTACCAAAAACATGGTCTGTGCCTCAGCTGGTGTGCTAATAAATACCACTGATGACAAATGACATAGACATTTCTGATTTCAGAAGTGTATTCCTGTGAAGTAGTCAGGGTTGAGGGAGTAGATGCTGTCTTTTTTTCTGCCCTTTTTGCCAAACTCTGTCAAATAACAGCCTAGTTGTAAGCAGAAATGTAGAAGTTGCTGTAGCAGATTGGGATACAGCAGTTGGGAGTGAGTGGCATACCACTGTCCCCTGCTCTAGAGTATTCAATGTCAAATGCTTCAGAGTAGTCTTCAGGTCTTTTTATCTTTTGCTTATATATAAGATTTCTTCAAAACATCAGCTGGTTAGCTGGACTGGATCCCTAGACTTAGCTGTTACATCCTTTAAAATTTCATCTCCCGCCTGTGAGAACTATCCTGCCCATCCTGAACTGTGGACACCTTGGTTATCTGTAGACTTGGTTTGTTTTGTGGACATTTCTGTACTTAGGTGTGTATTTATTGTCTCTGAATGTCAGACCACATGGCTGGGTGCACATAGGCTTTTTTTTTCTTAGTAGCTTTCTGCAGTTTGTTAGTTGGTGTCCTTTTGTGTTTTTTTTTTTTTTCTTTTCAGTAGCATTTGGTAAAGATTTTGGTATGTGTTTTCCTTCCAAGAGCCCTCAGCACTTCTTGTCTCTTCCCTTTTCAGATGGCAAGTTTGGTGCCTACATGCAGGTACACATCCAGAATGATGGTCCTGTAACAATAGAATTGGAGTCCCCGGCTGCCACTGTCGACCCTAAACAGGTAAGTGAGCTAGAAGGTCTGTCTGGAAAGGATGGATGATTAGGCTGTGCCAGCTCTGCAGATTTGTAGGATTCCTGTTATAAAGCAGCATAGCTTTCCTTAGGCATGAGGACCTTGTGCTTCCTGTTCAGTCTCTGAAAAGTTAAATAATTGCATTATTTTCTTCAGTTCCCTGGCCAGTTGATAGCTACCTGCTGTTCTGGTAAAGGTCGTGCATGTGAAATGCAAAACAGCTTTTTTACAGTTTATTCATTAAAGCTCATCATTAAAGCTGCTGTTTAATCATGATTCATTAACTATGTTTTTAATGTGTCTGGACCCCTGCCTTTTTTTTTTAGTAAAGTTTCTTGACATTTAGGAGCTTTTGCATGTGGGTGGCTGGATGGAACTGGAGAGCTGCCTCTTTGTCAGAAACAAGAGAACAGCAAATTCAAGTCTGGAGTGGAGAGGAGACTTAGCTCTGCTGAGGAACAGTACAAGCTGTACTGAAAAATCAAATGTGGTGATGAGGTTTTCTCATCCTCTAAACACAGCAGTGACCAACTTTTCTAGGCTGAAAGAGAAGGGGGCGGGATTGTTGTTACCAGCTGTGCTTCAGCAAGGCCACACCAACCCTGTCTGTATAACACTTCACTTAACCTTGTTAAAATTGTTATTGCAGTTTATAAGGGCATGAGGCAAGAACCAAGAAACTGCAAACCTGTTAATCTAACCTCAGTACCTGGAAAAATTATGGAGAAGATTATAATGGGTGCTACTGAAAGGCATTTAAAGGACAATGCAATCATCAGGCACAATCAACATGGGTTCATGACGGGAAAGTCCTGTCTAACTGATTTGATATCCTTCTATGATAAGGTCACCCACCTAGTGGATGAAGGGAAGGTGATGGATGTAGCTATTCTGGATTTTAGTAAGGCGTCTGATACTGTCCCTCAGAGCATCCTTCTGGACAAGTTGTCCAACTGTGGGATGAGCAAGTTCACGGTGCGCTGGGTGAAGAACTGGTGGAAGGGTAGAGCTCAGAGGGTTGTAGTGAATGGGGGTATATCTGGCTGGCAACCAGTTACCAGCAGTGTTCCTCAGAGTTCAATTCCAGGGGCAGTTCTGTTCAATATATTTATCAGTGATCTGGATGCAGGAGTTGAATGCACCAATTTGCTGATAATACTAAACTGGGAGGTGCTGTTGATTCTCTCGAGGGACAAGAGGCCTCGCAGAGGGGTTCTGAATAGATTGGAGCACTGGACAATCGTCAATGGCATGAAATTTAACAAGAATAAATGCTGGATCCAGCACCTGGCATGAATTAATGCTGGACATAAGTATAGACTGGGAGAGGATTGGATGGAGAGCAGCCCTTGAGAAAGGGATCTGGGGGTGCTGGTCAACAACAGACTCAATGTGAGTCAGCAGTGTGCCCTGGCAACAAGAGGCCAAACCACATCATGGGTGCATCAAACACAGTGTAACCACCCGGCCAAAAGAGGTGATTATCCAGCTGTATGTAGTGTTGGTGTGGCCCCACCTTGAGTGCTGGGTGCAATTCTGGGCCCCACAGTTTAAGAAGGATGTGAAGGTCTTTGAATGTGTCCAGAAGAGGGCAACAAAGCTGGTGAAAGGGCTGGAAGGCATGTCCTATGAGGGGANGCAACAAAGCTGGTGAAAGGGCTGGAAGGCATGTCCTATGAGGGGAGGCTAAGGACTTTGGGCTTGTGTAATTTGGAGAAAAGGAGGCTGAGAGGTGACCTCATTGCTCTCTACAGCTTCCTGAGGAGGGGAAGTGGAGAGGGAGACGCTGAGCTCTCTTCCCTGGTATCCAGTGATAGGATGCAAGGGAATGGTTCAAAGCTGGGTCAGGGGAGGTTCAGACTTGACATAAGGAAACATTTCTTTACTGAGAGTGTGGTCAAACACTGGAACAGGCTTCCTAGAGAGGTGGTCAATGCCCCAAGCCTGTCGGTGTTTAAGAGGCATTTGGACAATTTGCTTTAACTCTTGGTCAGCCCTGAATTGGTCAGGCAGTTGGACTAGATGATTGTTGTATGTCCCTTCCAACTGGAACTAAACTATTCTGTTCTGTTCAGTTCAGTTTAGTCTTTCTAGCTGCAGTTTGTCCCACATACAGTGATCCCACCAAATTACCTGACCAGTTGACCAGCAAGATAAAATCACTTTGCTGATCATGTCTGTCCTTGAGTCGCCATCTGACCATCGCTCTTCTGAATTAAAAATCAGACATACGGGTTTTTCAGCCAGCCATATATATTTATACCTGCTCTTTTGAAGCCTGCTTATAGGTTCTGTGATAACTGCAGTCCAAATGGTGGCTGTGATTGGTGGGAATTATGCATCTCCTGGGAATTCTGCATATCTCAAAATATCATACTAAAGGCATTTGGAGCCTACTGGGAAAAGAGCATGGGAAAGCCTAAAGAAGCATCTGTTGTTGCCTTAAATAGCTAAGGTATCTTGATTTGGAGTCAGTTTTGTTTTACCTCCAAATTCTGTTCTGTATGCTTTTGTCATCTTCTAGCCCCTGAAAGAACTACATCTGGTCCTGGTCTTTCTTTCTGTACCCTCACAGCTTTAGCACGAAGAGTTCTGAGCCCAAATCATGCATAATTAGCAGCAGCAGCTCTGTCTTTAGAGTGAGGAATGATTGTAGATGTAAGCACTCACATCCCTGCTTGGAGGAATTGAGCTGCTGCCTGATTTGCCTGGAAGACAGAATCTACAGAAAGCTGGATGGCAGAGAAACGGAGTGCTTTGGTGTCCCCTTTGAACTGTTCATCAGCCTTTGAGAGCGCTATGGCCCACTGTTTTCAGGTGCCATGTTTATGGTATAGACTTGTTAAGGCTGAGGTTTAGTTGTGGTACTTGTGGCAGCATTGACCCTCTGCTTTTGCCACTCTGGCTCTTTGCAATACTCTGCGAAATAGGAAAAGGCATGTTCCTTGTTCCTTCCATGCCACGAAGCAATGTTTACCGCACAAATTCACCATGCTCTTGCATGGCTCTGTCTTGGGTGCAGGTGGCCATATCCTCTCTACAGGAGCATTTATAGTAGCCTGCAGTTGAGGGCATTAGTGGCAGGATGGATCGCAGCATTGTGTTCTGCTGCCTGTGGCTATGAGATGGAGCCCCATGGTGTCTTGGTCTCTAGGGCAAAGCTGGTGACCCATCTTTTTTGCTCAAGCAGTCTAATGGGAATCATTGGTGTAAAGGTAGGTGGATCACTGAAGGATGGCATGATTCAGTTTCTGACTGACATGGAGAGCACTGAGAGAGCTTTCACCCCTGCTGTCCCGTGTGTGGTGTGAAATAACCCAAGAGGAATCACCAGGGCATACTGCATTTTGCAAGTTTCTGTTGCTTTCTTGGGGAGCATTGTCTTGTTTAAGGATTTTGCCCTCACAGTTGCTTGCTTTTCCCATCTGACAGCACCTTCCTGGTGGTCGTAACTTGAGCTGAAGACTGGGAAGGATGCTGGCTTTCAAACTGTTGTCTGGCATTAATTCCCTGTTTAATGTGAATGATTCTGCTTCAGTCTTGCCTGCTGACCGCCTTCCTTTACTCCTTAAACCTCATTCTTCATCAGCAAAGATGAGGCTTCTTGTGCAGGATGTGCTTAGAGCACTGTCATTTATCCTAAGGTAAGGTTACACCAAGTATCTTCTTACCGAGTCTGTGTCCGGGCCCTATGAAAAGGAGGACAGATGGAGTCCTTCTATGGGCTGAGTGGCTATCTGGACAGTCCTTATATGAGAATAAGAGTAATGTAAATTTGCTTACCTTCCTTCTGCAATGTGTTGTCCACACACATTTCATGAGCCACCCTCAGTTCCAGCTCGTTGCGAGTCCTGATGTGGGGGATTCTTGTTTGCCACAGAAATGGATGAGCTCTTACAGTGGCACAGACACTGATAAAGCAATCCAGCTGTGTGCGTTTTGGACGCACAAAGAATTTAATCTATGCCACATTTCAGAGAACCCCACTTGCTTGAAAATTGACAGCTTTTTTTATCTGTTACTGAGTATCTTTTCCAGCTTATATCAGGACCTTAACACACACTGTTGGAGGCATTCCTGTTTTCTGGTACTCTTAAGCATCCTTTCCTGGTATTATTAAACATGTGTGCCATCATCCCTCACCTGTCATACAAGATATGGGATGAGTTAAAACCAATTTAAATTTGTCATTCTCTTCTTTTTTCCCTGCCTGTTGCGTTTTTTTTTTTTTTTTTTTTTTGTANAAAATACTTGGTTTAAATTGCTTTTTTTTTTTTTTTTTCTCTTGTACAGTCTGTTGATTTGCATGTAGCATGGAAACTAAGGCTTAGCGATAGTGTGTTTTTTATCTTTTTGCTTTCTGCTTTAGCAAGAAGAGATAAATAAACCATCCTGCAGCGTTTAATGTGATCTTAACAGAAAGAGATTAGACAAATAATTGCTGGTGAATAGCTCTTTTATGTCATTGGATGTGACAGTGAAATACCTCTTTTTTGAGTGGTTGTCTGTGGTTGTAATTGGTAATCTGATTTTTGTAATTCCTTAGCAATGTAATTAGTAAAAATACATTTGGATTAATTAATCCAAATTATTCCTTGTACTAGAGAGGTATAAACAAATCACTTACAGAATTAATAAAAAAAATTTTTAAAAAAGTCCTCCTCATACAACAAATATATATGTGTGTGTATATATATTAAAAATATGTGTGTATATGCATATATTAAAAAAAGAGACTATCCCGGCTGTTTGTGAAACCCTAGCAGGGGAAGCTTCTACAGTTCAATTTGTCCTGAACTGTTCAGTTCAGTTGCAGTCTGATTTAATAGTAAGCAAATGAATTGAAAGTATGAAGTAAATCAGAAGATTCTTACATCAGCACTAGTTAGTCATTGCTGGGCCTTTTCTGAAGAGTTGTGATTATTTTGGAATTTGGGCATGTGAATGGAATAATAGAAAAAGAATAAATAGCTGGCATTTAATTGAGCTCTTAAAGCACCTTTTTGGTAAGTCTGATGTACAACAAATTTGCTTGAAAGGCAAAATAAAGCCACAGATTAGAAACTGGGTAAGAAATGTGAAAACAAAAAGGCGTAAAATGGGAGAAGGACGATATACACATGCGGTGGTTCTCTTCTGAGTTCGATAATAGTGACTATGTTTCCTACATAGTCTTTGAGAATGAGGGTAGATCAAGTATTGCTCTTCACTCTTGGCTATGATGCAGAAAACAAAAGGGTTTTTCCTAATGTTCTAGTACAAATCACAAGCATTGTAGTTTCCAGTCTTAACCCATGAAGCAATTTTGGATAATTCCTTTTGAACTTACATGCATCCATTTGGATAATTACAGAGGTCAGTGCTAAGAATGTAGCAAATTTCTGTGCTGTCTTGATGAAGTTTGTTGTGATTGTTGCTCAGATTAGGTTAGCTATGCCCAGAATGCTTTATATGTTTACATCCGGTTTTGGGAAATGTTAGGAAAATGTACTTCGCATTTTTTTGTAGGAATTTGTAGCTAGTAAAAGTAGCCAGACAGAAATGGAGTAGGAAGAGGTTTTAGAGGGTGTCTGGGGAGGTGACATGATGACAACTCAAAAAAAGCCCCTTGAACGTTGAAAGCATTATGGATAACTATGGAATTCAGATTGGAAATATTCTGTGCATTTTAATTTCTTCTGCTTGGGGAAGTGGCATAGCAGTTTCAGTGTTTAATGCATAAATTCTAATTAGATGCTGAACTAATCTCTGTGGGCCTGTTTGTTCCATTACTGTCCAGAAGGAAATAAACTATGTTGTATTTTAAACTATATTTTGGAACTGGACACTGTAGTGGGAGGGATACGAAGAATGAAAGCATTGGAGCAGATCTTCGTTACTGAACCTGCCTGTATCAGTACTGGAAAGCAGCATGCACATGCTTCGTCAATATGAGGCGTAAGTCATAATGTCATGCCCCTTGGAAATGTCACTGTTTTGAATGAGAGAGGAACTTCTCAAGACTGACATTTAAGTAACTTACATTTTTAAATGGCAGGAGGATCTGAATTACAGAAAATGCATTAAATGAATTCCACATAAATAGCCTATTATTTATGCCTTAAAAAACTTCTTGTAACAGTGTAGCCAAAAGTGATTTCTCTGCTGAATGTGGAGAAAACCCAAATCTCGTATTTTAACTTTTCTATCACTTTTCAGTTAGAACATTTTAATATAATGTAGCTGAAGGTGTTTTCAGTTCCCCAAGTATGGCTTTGCTTCAGCTTGCATGTTTATTTTAGGGACAGATGGGGATTGTCTTGGAATTGTGTGATCAGGGGCACAGTCCTGACACAGCTGGTGTCAAATATTTTATAATATTAAACTATGGTAAATGACTGTACAGTGAGGGCCTCCATATGCAGCAAATGGATTTTTCCTATTGTCTTTGAACTTGTTTTTTGTCACCTAGTTTTTCTTCCTTCCCATGTGAGCACATGCACCATTATGGGAAATAAACTACAGTCCTTGGCACCATCAGCTGACATTTTTTCTAGATGCTGTGTTGCCAGCTTTGATGTTTCTCTTCTTCCAGTTGCACTGTTTTTGAACTTACCTTGAAGAAACAAATCCAAAAGCTGTGAGGTCCTTTTCTTATACTGAAAGTTTTGGTGAGGAAAATGAACCAAAGGGAGCTCAACTGGTTATATATATATATCACTGGTGATAAAGAGCAGTTGAGGGAAATGGGTGGAGAAGCCATGCAGCTAATGAACTGCTTGGCAAAGGAATTTTTCCAAGACCCTGGTCAGCGAGTTAGACCTGGCTAACTGATGGAGGGCTGGTAGCACTTTTCTTGCCTCAGGCTTTGGGCCGATGATAGCGTAACTTCATTGTGCTGCTCATGTTTCTTCTAGGAACAAATTGAAGTATGTAATTCCTTGCATGAGCTGCTCATTGGCCAAAAGGATTGTGTCCTCAAAGAGAAAAAAGCTCCTAATAACACTTTGATCATAAGTCTAAGGTATAGATACATGGAAAGGGAAAGGAAAAAGTTGGATTACCTGCCATCTCCTTAACAGGTTGTGAAGACTACTCTTCTCCTGTCACAACCTTTCCATTAATTTATTTTTGCAGTAGACCTCTGATAACCATTTTATCTCAGTGCTATCATTTGCTTAGTGGCATAGTATTAAGCTGCTAGATTTATAAAGCCCTATGGCAATTTGAAGGATTGGTCTCTTCCTGAAATGTAACCAGTCCTTAAAGCTGTTGTGATTTTNNNNAGGTGTTGTGTTTTTTTTTTTTTTTTTTTTTAGATTTGAAATTGTAGCAGCTTGGCACACCACTACTGAAATTTAAAACACATCTGCAGATCTTCTTGTGGTTTGAGGTTCCAGAAACATGAACACTGCCACTGATTTTCTGGCAGACTGCTAACAAAATAATTCCCTTGGTGTCATTCATTTCTTCCTGCTGTTATTCATGGGTATTGCAAAAGGAAAAGCTGTCTCTAGAGCAGCAATCAACCTCTGTGTATACACTGATCACAGAGAAAAGGGAAAACAAAAGGTATATTTCTGTATTCAAGAACATAGAACTTCAAGGAAGGCTGACACTAAGGCATTTCTGAATGTGAGAAATCAACTTCACCAAAACAAGCAACCTGGAGAATTATTAGCATTTTCAAATAGGGGACTTGGTGTGCCAGTTTGTTTGCAAATTTTTGCTACACCAAATTGATTGCAAAAGTGATGTGATGTAGTACTACAGGTGACATAATGGCAGACATTTCTGCCTTGGTAAAACCTTATTTCACAGTGCAATCTAGCTTTCACTGTCATTATTCAATTTTTAGAATTTCGCATCTGTGGTGTAAATTGCATTTTCGTGCGTGGTCACGAGGGACATGGTCTTAAACACTTGAGATGTTTCACAACTTTTCTGACTTCTTTCACTCTTCAGAACTTCAGCATTTGGGTCAGACCAGGTATTGATCCCCAAAGCACAGTTTTTGACTGCTGGCAGGGGACCATAAAGGACTTCTGAACCGCTGATCAGTTTGTGGGTTTTGGTTCTGGCCAAAGTTATAACACAAAGTGATTCCAGGGTACAGTGGCTTGAGATAAAAGGGTGGACATAGAATCATAGAGTCATTAA
>VZTL01076788.1:6348-31458 GCA_013400535.1 Scopus umbretta | reverse complement strand
ACTCCTTCCCAAGCCTGTAGCATCTAATGGGGGTTGTTGTGACCCAAGTGCAGGACCCGGCACTTGGCCTTGTTAAACCTCATACAACTGGCCTCAGACCACCAATCCAGCCTGTCCAGATCCCTCTGTAGAGCCTCCCTTCCCTCAAGTAGATCAACACTCCCGCCCAACTTGGTGTCATCTGCAAACTTACTGAGGGTGCACTCCATCACCCTGTCCAGATCATTACTAAAGATATTAAATAGAAATGGCCCCAATACTGAGCCCTGGGGAACACCACTTGTCACCAGCTGCCAACTGGGTTTAACTCCATTCACCACAACATTCTGGGCTCAGCCATCCAGCCAGTTTTTAACCCAGCAAAAAGTACACCCATCCAAGCCATGAGCAGACAGTTTCTCTGGGAGAACGCTGGGGGAAACGGTGTGAAAGGCTTTACTAAAGTCTAGGTAGACAACATTCACAGCCTTTCCCTCATCTACTAAGCAGTTCACCTTGCCATAGAAGGAGATCAGGTTAGTCAAGCAGGACCTGCCTTTCATAAACCCATGCTGACTGGGCCTGATCACCTGGGTGTCCTCTACGTGCCGTGTGATGGCACACAAGATGATCTGCTACATAACCTTCCCTGGCACCAAGGTCAAACTGACAGGCCTGTGGTTCCCTGGACTCTCCTTCCAGCCCTTCTTACAGACTGGCATCACATTTGCCAACCTCCAGTCAAGTGGGACTTTCCCAGTCAGCCAGGACTGCTGATAGATGATGGAAAGTGGCTCGGTGAGTATTTCTACCAGCTCCCTCAGTACCCTTGGGTGGATCCCATCCGGCCCCATAGATTTGTGCGTGTCTAAGTGGTGTAGCAGGTTGCTAAACATTTCCCCTTGGATTATGGGGCCTTCATTCTGCTCCACATCCCTGTCTTCCAGCTCAGGGTGCTGGGTACCCGAGAACAACCAGTCTTACTATTGAAGACTGAGGCAAAGAAGGCATTAAGTACCTCAGCCTTCTCATCCTTTGTCACTATGTATCCCCACACATTCAATAAAAGATGGAGATTCTCCTTAGCCCTCCTTTTGTTGCTAACGTATTTATAGAAACATTTTTATTGTCTTTTACAGTAGTAGCTAGATTAAGTTCTAGTCGGGCTCTGGCCCTTCTCATTTTCTCCGTGCATAACTTCACGACATCCTTGTAGTCCTCCTGAGTTGCCTGCCCTTTCTTCCAAAGGTCATAAACTCTCCTTTTTTTCCTGAGTTCCAGCCAAAGATCTCTGTTCAGCCAGGCCAGTCTCCTTCCTTGCTGGCTTGTCTTTGGCACATGGGGATGGCCTGCTCCTCTGCCTTTAAGATTTCCTTATTGAAGAATGTCCACCCTGCCTGGACTCCTTTGCCCTTCAGGACTGCCTCGCAAGGGACTCTGTCACCCAAGCCCCTAAACAGGCCAAAGTCTTCCCTCTGGAAGTCCAAGGTGGCAGTTCTGCTGAGCTCCCTCCTTACGTCTCCAAGAATCGAAAACTACCCTTTCATGATCACTATGCCCAAGATGGCCTCCGACCATCTCATCACCCGCAAGTCCTTCTCTGTTTGTGAGGAACCGGTCCAGCGGGCGCCTTCCCTAGTTGGTTTACTCACCAGCTGTGTCAGGAAGTTTTCTTCCACACACTCTAGGAACCTCCTAGGCTGTTTCCTCTCCACTGAATTGTATTTCCAGCAGATATCTGGTAAGTTGAAGTCCGCCACGAGAACAAGGGCTAGCAACCGTAAGACTTCTTCCAGCCGCTTATAGAATATTTCGTCTGCCTCTTCATCCTGGTTGGGTGGTCTATAACAGACTCCCACCATGATATCTGCCTTGTTGGCCTTCCTCCTGATTCTTACCCATAAACACTCAACCCTGTAGTCACCATCATTAAGCCCTAGAGAGTCAAAACATGCCTTAATATACACGGCTACCCCACCACCTCTCCTTCCTTGCTTAACCCTTCTGAAGAGTTTACAGCCATCCATTGTAGCACTCCAGTTGTGCAAGACATCCCATGTTTCTGTGATGGTAACTATCAACATATCAATGGTCCAGATACATACTGAGGAGGCGATGAAGGGTGCCTGCTCCCTCCCGCCAGCTCTGTACCTCACAGAGGAAGGTGAAGATGCCCTGATGTTCCTTGAGGAGCTTAGCAATGGTGAGGCTGCTCTGCTTGATCCCACCTAGTGGGTCAAAGAGGAGGTCACGGTTGAGGGTCCCCTTCCTCTCCTCCGTCCACACGTCGATCTCTTCCTGGTGGTACGCGAAGGTGCAGTTATCCCCGTACTTACAGTCCTGCTTGTTAAGCATATCTACAAAGCAACAAACAGCACACACCACCACACAGGGAGGGCGGCCAAGTCAGAAACTAAACTCTCTCTCATCTCCTCCCACTGCCCACACCTCACAAGGAGCTGAAAGCAAGAAAACATGGAGTGAAAGAAAAAAGCAAAGAGATCTCCCCCCAGGTTTGTCTGTACCAAGACATTCAGGAAAGTTAATGCAAGCTACTGAGCGGTGACAATCTCAAGTAATGCCATCTGTTGTGGAAAGCATCTCAAAATGGAGGCCTGCCTTAATTCAGTGACTGGCCAGGGACACACCACGATTTAACCAACATCTTTTAAAGCCAACCCAGACTAACTTCTTCTAGTGGCCCAGCACTAAGGAGCCCTGTTATCTTGGCTCCTGCAATCTCCCTACCTCATTAGGTACTTTGTAATGACACCGCCTCAGTGCCCAATCTGGTCACATTGCCTCCATGCACAGAGGGATGGCCTGGAGCAAAGGAGCAGGCAGAGAGAGCTTCTTGCTGGGCAGAACCACAGCCCTGCCATGGGGCTGTTGGGTGGAGTGGGACTAATGCAGGCACATGTACAAGAGGCAGGTTCTCAGCAAAGCCCACGTCAACAGGGGAGCTCTGAGTGCTTGGCTGTGCACGGCACCTCACTATGCCTTTGCAACTCTTCTGCTTCACCACTTTAAAAGCTGCTTGCTCTCCACAGTATGGGAGCTCATTGCCTTTCATTGTACTGAGCCTCCTAGTCCATGGGCTACTGATGGGACAGGAAGACCCCAAAGCCAGCAGGTTATACCAACTGGAAGTCCCCTCCCAAGCTCCCCTGGCACGCACCGTACGGCCCCCTCCCAGCCACCGACAACCCTAGCCCCTCCAGATCACCTTTGCACAGGTAATAGGATCCTACAAAGTTGGTTTTGGTTGGGCGAGGACGGATCCTCTTCCAGGTCTTGTCTTCTGAGTTCTTCAGCCTGCCCAGCAGGATGTCCCGCTTGCACTTGTGCTCCAAGCCTTCCCGATAGGTGTAATCGCCAGCCTTGGGCCCTGCAGGAGAGAATAACCCCATCAGCCCAGAGAAAGGCAAACCCTAGCCCAGGCCAGCGCTCTGGGTGGCAGAGCAAACGCATCACCTGTTTTGGGGTAGCAGATATGACAGGCTTGTTTGAAGACATGAGTAGATGCCAGGGGGTTCTTCACCAGCAGGGCTGTGTTAGGCATTACTGGTTCTGGCTGGGACAGCAAGTGCTCGGTGACCTTGGGCACAGCTGGGTGGCTCACTCCACCAAGGCTGACCTGAGTGAATACACACATACCTCTCTTCTCAGCTTTGCAACCACATGGGTAAGAAACCTCTCCAAGCCCTTGCCCCATTCCAGTCTCTCAAAAACCTTCCTCATTTTCTCTGTCATCGACATGTTCACAACTGAAACTACATTTCCAAAAAAGCTGCATGCAACCTTTTCAAAGATAACAAACAGTGTAGTATGTTCACTTCAAAGATGTGCCTCTTTCTCTCCTGGTAAGGGACCTCAGTTTTCTATCATGAGCCACAAACAAAATGACCTCCTCACTCCTTCCCATTTCTTCCACCATCACCAACTCTGCATTTGAAGACTCTCAAATCAACCCTATCCCAACCCGGCAAAAAAACAAACCACTTATCAGTGAGTCTTCAGGGAGCAAATTAATCTGAGGACAGAGACTTGGCTCCGCATTGAAGCAACAGGTATAGCAGGACACCAAGAACTTAAGAATAATTCTTGTTCTAAGCTTGCTAACCATAGATAATCCTTCACTCTTCCTCCAAGACTGGGACAGGGGCAGGACCGTGTATCAGGAGAAGCTTCCTGACAGGGGCAGAGAGGAGCAAAGAACCTCACTAATTTTAAAACAAAGCTGGCTTACTCCGCCCCATCCTTCAGTGTTATGTGGCTGCCAGATATAGTGGGACACTGACCTTCTTGATCCCCTGTTGAGCCTACAGCCTAGGTCACACCATGTTTACCCTGGCAATACACTGAGTTGCAGATAAAAAATGAAGATGGAACAAACGTTTTCCTACTGACTCTGGGGAAATCTTTACCTGCCTTGCCACAATGTGGAAGGCAACACTCACTGGGACAGGTTAAGAAGAGGGGCCCAAATTACCTACATCACACAAGTCACTACTACCTTGGCTCCAGAGCACCTTGGGACATCAGCACGGGAGAGCGGCTCACTCACCACGGGGGATGTTTTTTGGCTGCCCGGTGGGTGTCGCAGTTCCTGAGGGCTAGTTTCTTCTGGGCAAAAGAAGGGGAAAAAAGCCCCACAAAACAAAAACAATCATTTCACTTTCAGAGGCAGTTCTGCTCACAAAAAGACTAACAAATGCTTCTTAAATCTATGTGCTTTATTTATTTTGTAACATTTTAGTATTTGTTCCCCAAACCACCTGTCTAAGTCTTGGAAAAACTCCAGGAAAGGCCTTCTTGTTCCCCAAACTCTACTAAACCCAACTCTGTGTTGCTGAGCACTGGTATTCCCAAGATGGCAACTTCAAGGTAGCCCAATGCTAAGGTGAATCTAAGTGTTGAAGTGCTGACTGGACAATCTGTTCTTCCAGAACACTTTTACTGCAATACTGGGGACAAATTAGCCATGAAGAAGCCTGCTTTCCCTCCTGAGGCAGGAGGGGACCTACTCTTTGTCCACCATCCTCCACAGCTTTGCTCCTCGTGACATGATAGTGCAGTGCCCCATTCAGTAGAACACTCACTGCCCTGAATCCAGAGATGGGAGAGACCCTTTGGCCTCTAACATTCTACCCAGCACAACAAGGTCTTATATATCATCTAAAACAGTAACCAGGATTTTGCTGATTTGGTCCAAAAATGTCAGAGTAATTGGGAAGGGCAGAGGAATCATGCTATAGCCTAGCAAATTCTGCCAAGGGAGGTGTCCTGGACACCAAGCCAGGTTTAAATCTCATCGCTTATGATTATAGACCTTTGTGCTCCCTTCTCTGACATTTCACACCATGCACATACTGGTTACCTGGGATTACACACTCTTACAGCCTTTCTCATTACTCCTGAGCTAGATATATTCAGCTGCCCTGTCCAAGACATTCTACATTTGTACTCCCATTCTGCAGCACCAGCAGACAGAGCTATATGACAGATGTCCTCAGCACTGAAGGAAATTATTTTGGCATGCATTCACAGGGAAAGCAGCAAGAAATCCCATCAGCCCTGCACCTACCAATGGCAAAGGAATCCAAGGCATCCAGCGACCCTCTGCTTGTCCCAAAGGAGTCCAGGGTATCAAGCCGTGAGTCTGTGTAGGGGAGCAGATCCAGGGAATCCAGCGAATCTAAGGTGGAGCCGCCACTTCCTCCCGGTGGGGCCTCGAAGGCATCCAGGACAGAGGAGGAGGAGAGCTGCTTGGTGGGATCCATCACCAGACCGAAGGAGGCAGGTGGCAGCGGGGTGGAGACAGGGATGCTGGCTGTCACGACTGGGGGCAGCAGCGGAGTTCCCCCCGGAAACACAGGTATCAGCTGGGGCATCTCCGTTGGTAGGTTGGTAGGAATGGTGCCTTGGACCAGAGACTTTGGGGAATTGGAATGGGAGAGGATAAACAGCACATTAGGAATGAGAAGCTGAGAATGAGTGAACACAGAGAGCAACAGACTCCCACTCAAGTGCGTGCTGTATTATCTGAAGCAAAAGGATACCTGGCAGCTCCATCTGCCTGCAGACTTCCCAAAGACCTTCCAATCTATCTACATAGCACACAGCCTGGACCGAGATCCCTGAGGAGGTGTTGGGCTACCTGAGCTCATCAGTCTGCAAGGTAGAGCCCTGTGCTGGGCACTTAAACCAGCTCAGGTCAAGAAACAGTGCAGCTGAGTACATACAGCGCCGAGGTCAGGGTAATGACCATTACTCGTGGCACCTCTCATCAGAGCTTTTTGGCTTGAGAGGTATCCTGCATGAATACAATTGTACTGCTTCCAGACCCACGTTGGCTCACATAACATCAGCAACACACAACTAAAATCCAACATAAGTATGAATACAGATTGTCTCTACAGCTCCCAGACCTGTTCAAAGAGCTGCAGCCTGCACAAAATACAAGGAGATTAGAGCATGCCCACTGTATAAAATACATCCATCATTCCTGCTTCAGCACACTCATTTCTACCCTCAGGCCTGCTTCAACTCCATGGATACCAGAGGCCGGGGGAAGGTGATGGCAGGGAAAGGCTATCTTGGGTACCTTTTGAGGGGCAGCTCCATGAAGTTGCACACAACAAAGCAGGCTTGGAGGCAGGCTCTTTAGTTACTCACAAGCCGGTTGCAGAAATAAAGGAAGGAATGAATGAGTTTTGCCAAAGGAAGAGCTAGGAGGAAAGAGTGACAGAAAGAGAGAGAGGCAGTGCGCATATCCATATGCTCCAAGAACCTATTTGGAACAAGAAGCAGGGGACCCATGCAGTGCCCGCTCTTACTAGAGGGTATGGTGACCCTTCAGCAAGGGAGTCCAGGAGGGAGTCCAGTTCTTCCCCAATGATGTCCCCATCTGTGAAATCCTCCACACTCTCAGGTACTGGAAGGGACACACAGTCTGGAGACGGGAGCAAGCTGGCAGCAGGGAGCGAGGTAGGCAAGCCCTTTGCATCTGAGTCAGACGGCAAAGTGGCCAGCCCGTCGCTCACAGGGATGGAGGTGGCCACAGGAGCTGGGAGGCACTGCAGGTCCATAGAGCAGTCTGTGATGAGGGAGAAACAGAGCCAGTCACCCAGGAGAGCCTCTTGCAGGGGGCAAGCAAAGCACAGCCTGGCAAAAACAATATTGTACAACTCCATCAAATCACAAAAACTAAGTATGCCAATTTTCTGAGAGGAGGGGCTCTGGTCTGAAGAGTTCTTGCCCTTTCATTTTTGTTCCCGGTCTCCAATAGCTCACTGATAGCTGAAATAAGCTCTAAGGGCCAGTGCCCGGACTGACTGTCAGGATTTGGCAAGCACGTACAGTAACCAGGAACAACACAAAACCAGTGCCTGAGCAGTTACTGAATTCACTGTGGCCAGCACTGAAGGCCAGGGGCACATAATCCAATTTCTCTATAACCCACCACCTGGTGTTTTCTTTAATGTTTCTTACTAATGCATTTGGCAGAGATCACTGCCTTCTCTACTCCTTGGACCTTCAATATCCCAGCTGAAAGCTTGCTTACTCGCACACCCTCTCTAAAACCTCAAGCATCCTAAATGGCAGATGATAAAAACCACAAGGTCCTGCTGGGAAGAGAGTCAGAAATCAAGTACTCAGACCAGGTTGTGCTAACACTGTGTCCCCAGAAAACACCATCAGGCTCTCCCAGCTGTCTTTACCCAAGTGAATTCCCTCCTCTTCCCTCATCAGTGCTTCCTGATGTTCACAGGTGGGAGGTTGCTGCCCATACTCCCCCTCAACACCTCAGCAGCAAACATCCCCTTGAGAACTTGTGTGAGCCAGGGTCGAGATAGGAGAGAGGCAGTGATTTTCCCTAAGGCTTCCTTCCCTCTTGCAGTACATTACTGAAATGGTAAGATGTTCCCAACATGCAATATAAACCTCTGTTAAGTGAAGTTAAGGTTACAAGCGCATATTCTTCACAGAAGAGCATTTTATTCTCAAAAAAATTAAAGGTTAAAAATAAAAAAAGTTCAAATGTTAGAAATTGGGAAAATGCAGCATTACATTTGCAGTTCTCAAACCAAGCACCCAAACTACCTTAATTCTGCCCCTGTGCAGATGTCCTGGAATAAAAGAAAAGAAGTAAGACAAAGATGCTACCTTCTCCATCCACACAGCATTGGCTGTACTGTAGCTATGATGGTCTACAGCTATAAGCAAGGCAAAGTTTGGAAGGAAAGGCAGGCTTCCGAGACACAAATCTTGATCCAGCAAGAAATGCTGCATCCTGTCTGTACAAGCTCTGCTCACTCAGGCCCCATGAGAACTCAGCCACCCTTTCTAACTGGGACTGGGTGAGTGAGCCACGTTGCTATCCTCTACACCACGAATTCACCGACCGAGGACTGTGCTAGTGCCCTTCTTAGAGAGCTCATCAAATCAGCAACTCCTGCAAACCCCCAAGTCCTAAACAAAACAATAGCAGAGAAGACACACACATGCAGGCTTCCTTATCTCTAACCCCAGTAGGAGCACACCACCACCCCCTGCAACCTTTCCTCTGGCATTTGTTGTGAGTGGTCCATGTGGATGGACCACAGCCGAGGTCGCTGTGTGAGGCACTGGAGGCTGAGCCATGACAAAAGGCAGGGAAAGCAGGGGGAAGCAGCATGGAGCAGACACAGGTCCCTCTCCACAACCTCATGCATGTGATTGAAGGAAAGCGTATGTTGTACCTTGTGGGATCTAACACAGGTTCTCAGTGCTGCAGCTGGACACATTCCCCGCAGGCAGCAGCTCAAAGGAAGGCTGTAAGTATCAGCCATCCAGCCTCCCTCAGTGCTGGCCTGATTGGTGGTAGCTTGGCCAGATTTCCCTCAGTACAAAGGGACAGCTTGTGCCTTTCCGCTTTTCAGATGTTTAAATCTGGAGTACTGCCAAGATGCCTCCAGGGGCCAACAAGAAGTTCAGGACACGCTGGAAGGACCAGGGACACATGCAGAGAGGAGCAAAAGGGTTCACAATGACAGGGCCCCAAAGGATCCAGAAGTTCAGACCTTTTCTGAGGAATGAACAATGCCCTCCAGTTCCCACTCAGACTGGGAAGCAGAGGAAAGAGGCCCTCATGCAACCTAAGAGGCCCAAAACCCTGAAAAGCTGAACACCAAAAGGCAGAGAATGATATGGGACCTTCCACAGCTCAGTGCATGTGAAGGGTGAGGAGAAGAGCAGGGACCAAGAGGTTCCACTACTTGCAAGGGGCAGAGGGGACACGTCTGCTCACCTCTCCCTGACCACTCAAACCCTGTCATTCCTTCAGCCAATTCCTCCCACCCTCCTCTGTCCAAACTTTTCCCCTATCCTTCTTTTCCCATTCCTGCTTTCTTCAGGACACCCGATCTGCTGACCTCACTCACCAGCCACGATACCCACATCTCATGTACTCTCCTTCCAGAAAGCTCATGTACCTCCTGCATTCACCTAATGTTTGCTCCATCTTAAAAAAATAAATCATCTTTGATGAGCAGATCACAAGCACGCACCTGTCTCCCTTTGATTTCTGCCACCACCATGACACTAAGTCCCACGTATTATTATTATAAGCTCAATGCGGGTCTTGTCCATCCGCTCCCCCGAACAAAGTCTCTCATACCATGCCCCCCATCTGGTAGCTTCTCTGACCATACACCTGCCTGTCCCCAGAGGGGCAAGTACAGTGCTTTTAAAAGCCCTGTTTCTAGCTTCCCAAAACAGCCCTGGCTCCCTAGTGCATTAGCTGGCCAAAGGCCGTACTGAGCCATGATCTGTGCAGGGCTGAGGTCATCAGACGACTTAAAGCAAAGCACGGGGGAAGTGGCTTCAGGAGTTTGCATCTTAAAAATAAACCAAAACAAACCAACAATACAACAACAACAACAACAAAACCTTGCTAAAGAAGCTTTGAATCGGAAACTCTCAAGATCCCCAGCACCCACAGCCCTCCTGGTGGCACACGACTCTGAGGGCAATGGGATAACATGTAATTTCAGTTCTTTTGAAAAGATTTCCTAGTAAAGGTTCTCTCTGCCTGAACTGCAGCAAAGGTGGCATGCTGCTGTTACACCACATCCTGATTAGACAAAGAGCTCACTGGATGGAGTCACTTTTTACTCTGCAGTAGGAGTCCAGTTCATTTTAGCACAGCAAGATAATGTGAAAAACTCTCCTTAAGTCACAGAACTGGGTCTCATGATTGCATGTAGCATTCAGTTATTGAACTGGCATTCAACAGAGAACTAACATGTTTTCCAAAATAGACACCAAAGCACCCTAATAATGAAATTAGTTTCTATAAAAAGAGCAATTGCTACTTGCAGTGGTAAAGGAAGAAAGACTGATGTGCTCAGAGGCACGAGTTCAATGCTCCAGCACAGAAGAAAGGGCAAAGCACATAGCAAGCCTTTCTGCAGGGGCAGAGTTAAGGTCACTTGTTTCCCGGCATGAGAAAAGCAACCCTGTAGCACTCCTTCTGCTCGTCCTGGATGCCTAATCCTGAACACAGCTCTCCCTGGGTCCCTCCCAACTCCTTTTGTTTTCATTTTCTCCACTTTAACATCTTGGAGGACCATATGTGCTCAGAGCACAAACAGCCGCCTACAACCTTAACTTCACTTTATCTGGACTGTTTTGGCTGGGAGCAGAGTTTCAGAAGCTTTGCCAAGCCCAGCTTTAAGAAAGCACAACTGGACAGAGTTGTGCGCCTCAGCAGACCATTTTAATTCCCAGACATGTCCCTCACTGGACAAAAAGCTTTTCAGCAGGAAAAACACTCCTGCTTCCCACCACCTTTTCCTCCTGCTAGTTACCAAAGCGAGGAGCGTGCAGAAGAGACACAAATGAAGGCGATGAACTTCTCAGGCCTGCCAGCCTGCTCAGATACCTTACCAAAGCCACAAAAATCACAAAAGAGAAATGTCTTTACCTGTTTCAATGTCATCTATCGAACCAAATCCATTGGAAGTGGTCTGCAAAGAGAGTATAGGAAAGGGTAAAGAAAAATATCACCAGAAATTGATCTTTAAAAAGATATTCACACTTCACAGATGAGACCCTTTACTACTCCTAAATGCATCTGGCCCTTTTTTTTCCTTTATGGCCTCTTTCAGTGCAAAAGCAGTAAAACCAATGAACTTTAAGAGGCCATTAATCCAAAGAGCCTATTCATTTTTACTTCCAGCAGTGGACAAATCCTGTTGCTGCAAAGGAATACCAGCCCTGCATAATGTGCAACCATGTGAGCAAATCTGTACATAGAATAGCGTTTTTCATGTGTGGATGAGAATGCTGTGTCCTAAGTCCCAGGACACTTTGATCAGTCAGCCCCATCCAGTGGGAGATCTGATTAGCCTGACCTTATACAATGTTCCTTTTCTTAGTTCACATATTTTGCAGTCTAAGAACCATAAACTTTTACAGCAAACTCAAAAAAGGAGAAGGCTTCTGCCAAGACAACTGCTGACTTGGAGCTCCAGGCAAGGAATAAAATGAGCCCATATTTTATGAAAACGTAACCAGAAGTAAGTACATGTGCCTTCAGCTTAAATTTAAAAAGGCACAAGTAAACGGCTACTTTTGAGAGACTGCATCTACTGCAATAGTTTTTGCAATTTCTAGTTTTTGTACTATTTTAATTTCTTGCAGAAGGAAAGATTTTCCAATGAAAAACTAGGCACAACTATTAAAGAAAGATGACTGGCTGCCTTAGTAAGGTGTGAAGGCAAGTCACTTGAATGGTGGGAGGTAAACTTAATTCTTTAGTATCCCATCTTGTTGCATAAAATGTCCATTTTTATGGTTTTACAGTCTGTTTGCTTTAAGGAGTAGTGTGAAGTACCAAATAGCCTGTAAAACCAGCAAGTGTTTGGGGTTTTTTTTGGCCAGTGGTGGAACAAGGAAATCAGCAATTTCTTATATTTTAGCTTAGTATTTATACAGTGCCCTGCTCAAGTTGGATCTCCCAGGTGACAGGACAATACAAAGAATACATAAACAGTGTATGTACCTTGGTCAGTACATTGGATGATTTGATTTTGTATGTTTCTTCAGCAGTTGCACTTTCTGATTTTTACTTAGTGTTGCCCTAACTATGTAAAAACTTGAAAACTGAAACTTACTTATATGCAAGAGAAAGCAAACATTCACAATAACTAAGAAGAATAACCATCTTCAGTGATCTAATTACTGACATCAAAAATGTTGTCACTAGAAATATTTTCAAAGAAATTAATTTCCTTGGCAATATTCCTTTAAAAGTGAAAAACACAAATGAATACATTTAAATCCTAAAAGACAGCTATAAATTTGCATGTAAATAAAACTGCAAAGCATTCCAGTAGCATAATCCATGAACAGTAAGAACCATAGGATACAAACGCTACCTGGTTTGACAAATTGATTGACGTTCCGTTACTGAGTAGTGAGAATGTTTCCAATTCCTGCTGCAAGGAAGAGAGAGGTCTTAGAACCGAGACAGCCCATGAATGCTTGTAAACTAGGTAAAGCTGGGTTACAATACCGTTTCGTTCCAGACACTGTCTGTAAAATAAAAGCCACCCCAAAAGGCATACCACTGTGACATAAGGGTACAGTTTTCTGAACTCTGAAAGGGACATATATTTTTTCTGGACACCTCAGTGCAAAACACCCAACATCCAACACACAATCAGGAAGCAAGAAACTTCCCTGAGGAACAGAAGCTTTTGCCTTTTCATTAAGAAATTACTACTTCGGGAAGGCACTGGAATGAAAGCTGGAAGTCATCACAAGAGATAGCAAGGTGTTATCAAAATACCGATCACTAAATTTCAAATAATAAAAAGCATTTTAGTGTTTTTAATTTTTATTTTACTAACATACAGGTGGTTTAAGCCCATCACAGCTGAGTAACATGACAGCAGCAAAAAGGTGGCAAGACCAACACAATAAGCAGCTACAAAAAAATATTTCTGCGTATAACTTCCCTTTCTCTGAGACAGATTCATTTCAGAGGCTTGAGAGCTGCTATAATGCTCAGGGGTTTTTGGTGGGTAGGCCAATCACATATGCGAGGTTTGTCAGGGAGAGGAATAAGATGCTACAGCCAAACTTACTCCAAAAGCTCTCTGCAAATTGGATGCCCACCAATCGCTTCACCACATAATGCAAAGGTGCCCCTCTGGAGATGAAACACACTGCCTGTTTAACACACCACTGTGTACAGGGCTGAGGATGCAAATGACTAGTAGCTAATGCTCCCTACTCCTGAAAATGCATTCTTGGATTTTACGTGACCAAGGCAGCTTTATCCAAAAGTACTAGCAGTGGCCTAACGCCCTCTAGCTCTATCCAAGGGTATACATATTTAAGTACCAAGAGTACTCCAGTTACAGCAGCACTTTCTTGTAGAGCCAGTTACGGATTCAGACACTGGGGTCAATTTATTGCACCCACAACTTGCTTTTTGCTGCCTTCTTTCCTAGCATTTGACCAGATGTGTACTTGTAATTTTCCCAAAGCACAAGCCTTTCCCCCACCATGAAGAAGGTGTATGCCTAGATATGGGGCAAGAACCCCTCATGACCCATTGCACTACAAAACCAGACATGCCTCTGATGTAGCAGAAGATACCACTCTTCTCATCCCATAACAGAAAAAGGACTGTGATGCAAAACTTCCTTTGGGATCAGGCCACATGTCCCTCTCCTCCCAAAAACACAGGCTCCCAGTGCATCGGAAGCCTCTCCTGCAGCACCAGCCCAGCTCTGCCCAGCTTAGCTAGGGACACAGGAAACATCCTGGCAGTAGGCACAGAGCAGCAGTGGGGTTAGAAATGGATCAAGGCAAAGTGAGTCAGAGGGTCAGGACAAGGAGAGTAGACGGTGGCCTGCTAGAGGGATCACAGGGTAGTGTATGTGTGTCTATAGCTGCAGGGCAACACCTACTCCTTCTGCAAAAGTAAATCTGAAAGAGCCAAAGAACAGTCTCTAAGAAAAAAAAAAGTCATACCTGAGGTCTTTTGTATGCTTTTCGAACCCTCAGTCCCAGCTTCTGGGCAAGCTCCTGTCCAAGCTGCGTGACGCTTTCATCCTGCGGATAAAAACCATTGGCAGGACACTTGCAGTTTTGCCTTTGCAGCACACACAATGAAATAAACAGGAATACAGTTTTCTACACTGGGCTGCGCCAAAAAGCCTCACTTGTAGACAGCAGCAGGTGGACAACTGCCAGAGCAGCCCTAGGAGAGTCCGTGCAGACCTAAGTGCTCTTGTCATTCAGTCCTGCTGAGACACTGAGGTTGCACCAGGACCTCCCCCCGACTCTTTTGATGCTGCAGAAAATCAGAATCAAGTGTCTGCTTCCAAGCAAACACCCACTCTCCGAAAGCAGGGTTCACAAGTCCTGCTGGCAAGATGGCTGAAGGAGCTGCCAAGTCTGGCTGCTAGCAGTCCCCGTGCTGGGGGCTCATACAGCTTCCACAAGGTCCCTATGTCTGGGAAGAAAGAGCCTGCATGCCTTCCTGCATGCACAGCCTGTATACTTTCCCTCTCCACCAGCCACAGAGCTAATAATCAGTTTTGATATGCAGACAGTATTTACTAGCCTGTTTTGCTAGTTTGTTGAAACCAAGTCTCAGTTACTTACTAGCTACAAGGTATGTTCACCGCTTCTGACTCTGGTTAAACAGGCTCAGCTTAGTCAAGCAGCTGCTTCTGCTTTCCCTGCTGTGTGCCATTAACCACCCTCCCTGCTCACTGCCCAGGCCCACTCACACACCAATCGTGGGCTTTAGACAAGGTTCTGGGCCACGCTCCATTCCCCTGCTCCATCCTCTCCAGTTCTGCCTGGACTGACAACCTGCCACAACCTTCTTCACTTATTTATCACCAGCAGCTCTCTCCTTCTGTGTTCTTCTCTCCCTGTTTGCAAAAATATTGGAGTGCTTTAACAGTTTCTTCAAAGAGGAAAAAAATACCTGCCCGACCTATTGTGATATCCCTCCTTAACGTCCCAACATCTCCTCCCTCATCTCCAACCTTGAAGCTTGCTCTCTTCTCTCTACTTGCCATGCTGGCCTTTCCAACGTCCTTCTCCCTGCAGGTTCATCCTTTCCCTTTCAACCCCTCACTAGCCTCTGGTTCTTCCTGCCCAGAGTATTGGTTAACTTTTCCTTTCAATTTGAAGTGCCACTTTTTGACTGCACTTGCTCCCCTACACCCTCAATGCTGGTCTTGCCACCATCTTCTCTGAACTTAGTGAAGACAAAAATCTATCTTGTCCATTTCTTCTTCTCTCTCCATCTTATGCCCCTTCAGGATGTACCTTCTCCTGAAGCTCTCCCCGCACCCTCCAAAGACGTCTTCTTGGTCAATTCTCATGGTCACTGCTCCTTCCTCACTGTCTTCTACCTCTGAGATCTTTCTAACACCAATAACCTTGTCGTTGCTCTGTTTGCCTCTGGTGATTCTGCCTTTCCAGACACTCTCTCAGTTGTCTTCTGAAGTCTACCATCTTCTTGCTCCCTGTGGAAAACTCACCAGAAAGACCTCTGACTTAATTTCTTTTCATTGATCTCATACTCAACCTATCAGGTTTACCCAATCCAACTCCACATGCCAATGTAACTCCGAAATGTTTTCTCAGATTCCTGGACAAGATCAAGAATGTATTTCTCTCTACACTGCCTCCACTTCCCTTCCCAACAACACGGAGCTAATTATTGTCCTTTTTGTCAGCAGGTCTGACGTTTGGGGATGGGGGTTTATTTGCTTTTTGTGACCCCCAAGATCTTCCTTTAGCTTTCCCTTCCCTCAGCCAAATGCCACCCTCATGCACTTACTACCTCCCACCTAAATGAGGGGATGCTCAACAAGGGTATGCAATACTCCCTCCTCCAACACCCTAAAAAACCCGATGCCATACCAAAAAAAGCGTATCACAGAGGATTATCAACCTCACCATGATGGGAACCTTTACAAACTATCAGCACTGAGTATCTGCAGATACTCAATCTGCAGAAACAAGTTAACTCTGCTAGACAGGGAGTCAACTGAGTGGGAGATCCGTCATCACCAAAAGCTTTAATACTTGCTCTGCTTTGACCACAACAAAATTCTCAGCTGTTACAGCAATGCAAGCTGGAAGTACCTGTGTGCTCCAGAGGCTTAGCAACTGGTGTAATGGAAACGAGAGTGAGATGATGCTTAGCATGACTTGCCTTTGATACAGAGAAGGCTTATGATTTCTGTTAATTAGGTAATAAGGCAATGGGGTATGTTAAATTACAAGACTGAATTGTTTAGAACCAGGAATGCAGATAACTCGATATGGAGTTTGCAAGGCTGAACTTCCCTGCCACAGAGAAGTTTGATAAAGTGTTTGTAGACCATGATGATTGTAATGATAATTATGGGAAATATGTAAACATAAGTATATGGTTAAAAAATAAATCCACCTAAGTGGCTCAACTGCAATGTGAAATACAGCCAGATATGGCTTTACATGAACACATATATTAGATGGTTTTGTTTATAAAAGGGTTTGTTTAAAAAACAGTTCTTTGGAAGAACTACTCCCCTAACATGATACTTTGAATGTGTTTCGGTCACCCTGTTCTACCAAGTCAAAGAAACTAGAATGTACAAGCTGTACAAAAGGAATAACTAACCGCTAACAAGGTTTTCAAAGATTGCTTCTGTAACACTAGTAATAAAAGAAAGTTAACTTCTCCTGCTGAAGTAGATGCATTTTTCTTGTAATAGCATTACTATGATGGATGAGAACCAAATTTAGCAAACACAACCAGTGCTCACTAGAATCTATCTAATCACAGTCTGGCTTCCTGTTCAATATTTGGCCTAAAAGCACACTCAGCAAAAGCACTGTCAGGAAAATATCTAGGGCCTAGTATATGCAGATAGTCCACCTGAATGCAAAAATTTACACACCTGTGTAAAATAACTATGACATATGATGTCAAGAACACCTTCACATGTCTGACAAGAAATAAAAAGCTTTATCAGCTTGCCTTAGCAATCAGTAAGTAAAACATGAGACATTTTTATCTAAAACAGGAAAAGCATACATGTTTTCCTTCCAGTGCTCCAGTTCCCATGTGTCCCATGCTCCTAGTCACTCCCATCAGCTATATAAAACCAGCTAATTAAAACAATCTTATGGCCTTAGTTCACATTTTGTTAGGGTAGGGTTTTGCTCTTCGCAAATAGGCCACCAAACGTGCTGTCACTAACCGGTGCCTCTGGCTGGCATTGTCTGTAGAGGGTGACTTGGACTCAAGAGACATGTGAGGCCAAACATCTTTGAGTCAGAGAGACAGAGTTTCTGGGCATAAGCATGTTCCCAGGAACAGCCAAGCTTCCCCTTCCACTACCCTCTGGCCTTACACTACGTATGTTACAGAGGAGGAAGGTGGTGAGCCACAGAAATCAGCATGAGTTGTATGTCAAAAACTTACGTGTGGGAGGGACAGCAAGCATCGGCTATTGCACTCATATGCTTCTTTGTGTCTTCCAAGTTCATTTAAGGAGCGAGCTTTCCGGAAGAGCGCTCGGATGTTCTCCTTGTCAAGACTTAAAGCCTTCTCACTGTCTTCCAGTGCCTTCTCATACAACCCCTGCATTGAAGAGACCACCTCAAGTCAGCTGAGGCACAGCAGACTAACCCGTCTTTCTGTGTGAATGCAAATGTTTTCTTGCTCAGCAGAAAACAGGAATATAAAAGGCAGTTGGAAATATGTATGTTACCTCATACACAGACCAGTGTACAAACACACAAAACCTACAGTAACAGAACATTTTGTTAAGTCTTGCAAAACTCAAAACACTTCAAAGTCAGTGAATGCCAGAATTACGGCTGCTGAAGCAGCCTTATTTGTCTCCCCCTCTACCTTGGGCATGTAACATTTGACAGTCTTTAATTATATGACTGCTTGCTAATTTTTTTCATGGGACTTGGCCTCGTTGTGAACAGGATGGACCTGCTCTGTGGTTGTGCCATAAAGGAAAGCTGTTAGATTCCTTAGGAAAGTGGAAGCATGCAGCCTTTTAGACCCTGAGCATTGCAGAATCCTTTTCCATGTGTGTACACTGAAAGTTCCGTCAAGACCCAAAGCCTTCTCACTGTCTTCCAGTGCCTCACTTGAGGAGGCAGGAGCCTCCAGAGTAATACCCAAACAGTATTCCAGAGAACTAGTTAGTCAGTACTGGAAGGCACTGGCCATTTTCAATCTCCATATTGTACTATCTCCTCACCAATGTGGACCAGAACTGCAGACTCAGTACCGTAAGCCTGGCTCCCTCTCCTTCACATCCTTCCTCTGGTCTTGCAAGACACAGTGCGATAGTGGGGAGATATCAGTTTTCTGCGTGTCATTGCCTCCTCCAGTGCTGGAGAAGGGAGCAGACAAAATCAACTGAAAGCCCTCTTGACATCTTTTCCAACTGCATGGCACTGCAACCATGATGTCGTCCCTGGCCCCTGGGGATGACGTGGGAAGGCGCTCACCATGGCAAAGTAGCAGGCAGCTCGGTTGACATGCAGCTTGCACAGGAGTTCCTTTGGGATGGTCACCTCATCGGAGGCTGCGTAATCCGCCACGTTCAGCCCTTCTACATACTGTACCAGTGAAAGCTTGAAATCCTTCTCTCGAAACAAATCATTGCCCTCTGCAAACAGGTTTCTCACCAGCTTCTGCAAAAAGGCCTGGGCAGCAAGGACAAAGCAAACAGACTGAAGTGGATATTCAGAGACAGGAGAGGTTTCCCAGTTTCCCATTCCTTTCCATATGTTTTAGTATGCTTCCTGCCCACTAAGACTCTCCTGCCTCCCCAACCCTCCTGTAAAACACCAGAAGAGAATAATCCAGTCAAATCTTCTTCCTTCTTGAACACTCGTGTATTCTCCCTTTCCTGAAAGTTGCCACTGTCAGAATCTTAAAGCTTTAAGTTACAAGGCAAATTCTGACAGACCAGCCCACACTCTCCACTTCTGGTATGTAAACTAAAGGCTGCGCAACAGAACAAATTCTTGCTAACCAAAGAGTTCCCAACTTCAGAAGACAAACTGTTCATTACCTCATAATCTTCTTGGCTTAGGGGTAATGTGGACCTGAAAAAAAGAAGAGAAAATTCTCATGAAACAGGCATCCATACAAACACAGGCTATTGTCTGATGAAGAAACCATCTTTCTGGTCCTGTGTTAACGATCTCAGTGAGTTCCTGAACAATTTATCACTTTAAAGGCAGCTGGGGCAAAAAGAACACAATTAGGGAGCACTGTGCTCAGTGATGGCTACAGTGGTGTCAAGAGATGGTCGGGTCCCAGAGGGGTTTAAGACTAGAGGAATCCTATTCTCAGCTATTTTCTGCGCATACACGATCCTCTGTAATGTGCCTTCAGCCAGCCACCTAAAAAAACAACCCATGTTTGAGAAAGTCCCATGAGAGATTGTGATGGAAAATACAAGTGTATTTCAAGTGCATCTGGCTCTAATGAGAGACACCAGACTGGCACCCCAAGACCTCCTCAAATCCTCTGTGCGACCAAAGACATATACTGATAAATACAATTGCTTTCCTCTGCATTAACATAGCCATGCTCCAGCTGTCTTGGTCAAGGCTTCCAGGCTGTGCCACAAAAACTGGCAGTGCTTGTGTGGATAACGCCTACCCCACAACAGCCCTGAGACTGAGATGAAAGGTTCCATTATTCAAATCAGACCACCCAGGTCATCCAGGTTTGGTCCAGATGGCCGAGGTTTTCTCTTCAAGGGGAGAACAATAGGCTCCAGAGAAACCCTTAGTACCTTTCATGGCCCTCTGCACCTTTGAAACACCACATTGTATATCGTATGATCTTACTGGTGAGAGAATAAACTTTTTTTAGATTTCATATAATCTAATAATAATCTGCTCCTTAAAATTAACTACAGGAAATGCCTTGGCTTTGTAAGAAACATTCATGCTGCTTATAAAATTGGACTACCCCTCTTTCACATCAAAACAAGCCAACAAATGACACTGCCCCTGGTTCAGAGTTTAAGATACACTCCAGAAGCATGAACAACACCCCGTATTTCTATATTATTTTCTTTCTAATAAATAAACCTCATAATTGCCTCTCTGAAACTGAGTCATCAGCCCCATTTTGTCTCAGTCTGGGGCAAAAATATCATTGCCATACCACAGGATATAAATATTGAACATGGAAGATTTGGCTTTTTTCCTATTGTAGATACACAGATTTCAGCCATAATAACTGCAGGACTCAAAGCAGACCTTAAAAAACCCCAAAACAATCTGATTACAATCTTGCTGCTTCCTTACTCACCATGGAACCTGGACCTGAGTCTGAGGCCTTTGCTAACTCAAACACTGGAGGGAAAAAACACTATTCTACTTTATAAGGAAGCACTTGGACTTGTAGCTACCACATGAGCAACCACCTCAAGCTCTAGAATGCCACATGGTATTCACAGAAGAGTGACCTGAGGCACCTACCAGGTTGGCAACTGTGAAAGAGCCCAGGTCATCTATTTCTGCTATAGGCACTATATGGGGCACCTAGCAAGTCATTTACCATGCTTTCCCCACATACAAAATAGAAACACTATCTCCCTTCCTAAGAAAGGTGGGATAACCTTGTTGAGAGAGCACTTTTGAGATCTTCACACTGAAGATAAAGTAGAAGGTCCAAGTACTATGTGCATTATGTTGACTATAAAGATCATCCCAGAACTGCAGTGGAGGGCCAAACCCAAGGAAATTAAAATTATACAATTTCAAATTCAGAGAGATGGCAGGACAAGAAGCACTCTGAAGAACCACAGCGAAAATCCTCAGGACTAATATCTCTTTCCCATGCAGCAGCCCCAAAGCAATGAATAGGAAGAACGAAGACAACCACCTCCAAAGCCACAGGAAACAATGAGGTTGCCCACTTACTGAATGAACTGAAGTCCTTTCTCTATTTCTTGTTTTCTCTTCTGTCTCTCCATTATAGTTGCTGCAGAGGAAGAAGAAAAAAAAAAAAAAAAAACCAACACAAAATGAGTCATTATAGGTCTTGCTGGCAATTAAACAGCACAGTATTTTGTGTGTGCCTGAATTTACTACTAACAAAATGTTCCAGACCAGATGCCCTGAACACTGAAGTCCATGATTTATCCACACAGCAGATACAGGACGGCAAGCAGCTCACTACCAGGTATCTGCTTTTTCTCACATGCCACTGCCAGGATACATGGGCAAAGAAGAATTACTTCAATTTCAACTCTCTATTTAGACTGCCAGTAAATAAAGCAATGGGAAGCAACTGTAATCATGACTACCTTCTAAGAAAGGGAAAAAAAAAAAAATCAACATTACCCCTGAACTGGCAGTCATTTCAGGAATTTGTGCTGGGACCCTCCCACGATAAGCAATTCTGACCACTGTTTATCTGGGACCAATTTAAACTGGTTTACTGCACAGCATACGAAAGAAGTAATCTATGTAAGGTGTCTGGAGGCATATCACAGAAAGAGACGCAAAGGAAGGAGAAGGAATTGCTTGACATGGTCAACATAAAAGAACAGTGATGGATCTAAGCAATGGGAATTCGGTGCTGAAAATCAGCAGGCAAGAGCAGCACAGACTTGGGAACACTCCTTCGGAGAAGGGACAGGGCGCCATCCTGCAGTGTTTTAAATTGGGGTGGGCAGTGCCTGAGGAAGACTCAAGTGAGAGAGAGTTTTCCCCACCTACTTAGGGGCACAAAAGGGCACAGTAACTTGCTAGGTTTGACCAAATCCAGTTCTGGGTCTCTGCAAGTGCAGACAAGTAAGGAGTATGATGGAGCGAGTAACGTCCCTTTTCTCAGCTAAAATGGGTTTGAATCACACTGTTAGATACACGAACTTTATCCCCTGTTTTTGGGAGCAAATCTTGGAATGGCTCCTCCCTGACCTCTCCCCAAGATACAGAGGTCTGCCACACAAGAAAAAAATAAAGAAGGGGAGAACGATGACACTTTGTGGCAAAAGAGAGTTGCTGGTGACTGCAAATTTCCCAGCCTTGCCATCAACCAGCTGTGATCACAAACAATGCTCAGCATTTGAGGAATGGTAACTTGGCGACAAAGGCAGCAAGGACAGAAACACTGAGATGTGATGGAGCTGAAGACACTGTGCCTGCCCAGCCTGGGATCATCTCTGAAGAGATTACGAGAAAAACAAAAGTAATTTCTCTAACTTTACACTACAACAGCTTGGAGAGCATTACCACCCAGCTCCATTTTACATTAAGACCATCCCTACCATCCTAAGGTATCTTATGGTATCTATGGCATGTTCAGCCTGGCACAGGGTGAAGGGACCTTTAAGGTACGTGAAAATCAATCCTGACAACTCAGCAAGCCCTCATTGATTGTGCTGTGCACCATGCAAAATGTAGATGAATTAGTACCTGCCCTTCACCAAGAAGGAGAGTTGGGGGAAGGGGGAAAGGCAGGAGAGAGAGAAAGGTCAGAAAGAAGCAGTAGCAGAAGGAAGCAAGAGCTTGAAAGTGACACTGTGCAGTTTGTAAGTCATCAGACATTAAATTTGAGAGCAATCTGGTCCAAGCAGCAGGGAGAAGATTTTAAGCAGCTGCATTTGGAATGGGATGGGCAGCACAGCAAGAAAGGGAAAGCCAACCAGACAAGGTGAGTGATGATCAGCATCTCTACAAAGACTTTTAACAGAAGCAATGGAGAAGAGCAGGTAGACTTCAGTACAATACCAACAGAAGGCCTGGAATGACTTATAATTGACCTGGATAATGAGCAATCAGGAAGAAAGAAGGAAATTTAACAAGGAGACTGTGAGGTTAATATGATCACTAACGCTACAGGCAGACAGGCTTGAGGGGTAGAAAAAGAGCCCGAGTCCATTTATTTTACATTTCTCCTTGCATGAAATTCTGCAAAGACAGAAGAAGTAAGAGAGAACAGTCAAGGTGAAGATGAGCAATAGGAACCATTTCCACACAGACAGCAGTGAAAGCCACGAAAGAGGACAGAGCAGCCCCAGAGCACTGTAGGGGAGAACTGTGAGGGCCATCAGAGACAAGGGTGGGGAAAGAGCCACCATGGGAAATGACAGAAGATAAACTGGGGGGCGGAAGGGGGGGAGAAGAGGAGTTAAAAGATCAAGGGGATCCTCACAAAGGCTGATGGGGGAAAGGACAGTGAGGAAGGAGGAATTTCTACCTGTCTGGACCCTGAGTGCACTAACAGGCTTTAAATGCCCCAAAGACTCCCACCCATGCACCTTCTGCCCATGGTCCAGGAGCTCCATTTAAGCTCAGGTCCAAGCATATTGCCTCATCTGAGCCATAGCGTAGGTGCACCTGTCCTCAGTCATATCTCCTGGACAAACCTTGGACCTACACTGTAGGCAGCTTGTCTCCAGTCCTGTCTCTGGAACATCTCCTGCTGCTGGACTTGCTGGGTAGACCCTGGACCCAGTTAACTACCTCATCTTCTCTGGGACTGTTGATGGGCCCCTGCTATCAGCATCTTGTTCTGCCTGCCCTGTTCAGATATGGTGGGACTGTACCCTAGTTAATGAGAGCACTGCTGGTGGCTGTCATCACCTTTGGCACCTAGCTTGTCCTCCCTGGAGAGGTCGCCCTGCTCTTGCTGCTCCCTGACATGAGCCATGCTGGAGAGAACAAAAGTCAGGGAAGTGAAGCAGCAGCCCACGGATCTGATGAAAAGGGAGATTGTTGACGACTGTGGGGAGAGCAGTTGAACACTGGCTGGCCATCACAAAGTCAGTGGCTGCACTCCAAAAATGCTGTGGCACACCTTCACAATTGTGTATATCACAAAACAGATCATCACCTTGAAAAGTTTCTGATACTCACAGCCTACTTCAGCTGCTGCTTCTGAGCTCACCTCTTAAAACTCTACTGCAAGGAACGAAGAAATCAGTACCTGTTCTCATGTCTACCCTGATCCCACTGCTAACCATGCTACACAGCAGGATGTGGGCATGTGTTACAGCATAAACTGGTTACTGTTGCTCTCCCACAGAGAAGGGCATTGAAACATTACTGACCAAAAGCTGGAGTGGAGCCAAAGGACTACAGAAAAAGGCTCCATGATGTCTCCTTCCTAGAGTTATCCAACTCCTCTTGTATCCTGGAGCTCCCCTTCTGTTTCTTCTCTCCTCACCACTATTGCCACCACATCCAACATTCATATCTCCATCCTTGCTTCATGTGGATGGCTGACCATCCTACTGCATCTCTGTAAGTCCCACAATACCCAGCTACAGTTTTGATCCTTGCTACAAAACTCTCATTAAAAGAAACCCTCTGTGCCCTGCATGCTGTTTAATCTCTGCAGTACTACCCTCAACTTTCACAGTGAACGCTCTCCAACCCAAGACCCTCCATTGCCTTCTTTAGACATAAACCACAGGCCTGATCCCCTCCAGACTGGTGCTCCCTGATACTGCCCCACATTCCTCTCTCCTTGCAAGTGGGTGACCGGCTTCCTCTGCTAAAGCTCCGTCACGCCTTCACGCTTATGTCATGACTTTGCACATAAGACATCCCCTCATAGCAACACCCTCAAAATACACACCACATGCTCTGCCCTAACAACTTCTTTCACATCTCTCAGCAGCAACCACTTTTCCCTTTCGATCTGACTCCACACCAGCACCCTCCTCCACACATGGCAGACCTCTCCCCCATCCTGCCTTCCCCATCACCGCTGGAGGCTATCATTCAGACTCCTCCTTTTGTTCCTCACCTTTCCTCCCCCGCCACCTCCCCAGCAAACTCAGGTCAGCACTGTCTTCCCTGGTCACCTCCCAGCCTCTTCACCATGTCTCACTCAACCCTCGGACCAAACCACACACCTGTTATGCCAGCAAACCCAAGACACAGCGAGACACCCATACATGCAACACTTCAGTTCTCCTGCACACCATACCACAGCTGATGCATGAATAATTTTAAGCGCAGAGCCTGTTTAGCTTTTGTTTTCTCAGTCTTTTAAATATTTTTAGAAACACAGCGGAAAACATTTCATGAAGCAGTGTGCCTAAGCATGCTCAC
>VZTL01076787.1:0-35714 GCA_013400535.1 Scopus umbretta | reverse complement strand
TTCTTTTTTTCCTTTTTCTCTTTAAGGTGATGTACTCTTGGCTACAGCATTTCTGTCCTATTCTGGTCCTTTTAATGAAGAGTTTCGCAGTCTGCTATTAAATGACTGGCAAAAGGAAATGAAAAGTCGGAAAATCCCCTTTGGTAACAACTTGAATCTCATAGAAATGTTGACTGATGCTCCAACTATCAGTGAATGGAACCTGCAGGGATTACCGAATGATGATTTATCCATACAGAATGGAATCATTGTCACTAAAGCATCTCGTTATCCTTTATTAATTGATCCACAGGCACAGGGTAAAATTTGGATTAAAAATAAGGAAGGCAGAAATGAACTACAGGTAATAGGAATGCTGGTGCTTTCATAATCCCTACAAACTCTTAGCTCGCAAACATTACAATTCAGTAATTCAAATAATACTTANTTAGCTCGCAAACATTACAATTCAGTAATTCAAATAATACTTAGCAAAATGCCTTTTATATAAAATGCCTAGTCTGGATATAAAGGACATCTCAGGTATATTTTGGTAGATTTGAGATTTGGCTAGATATGAAAATGTATATTTGAAGCTTATTAGTACCGGTGACTCAATTTGTTTAATGAATTTATTTTAATGAAACATAAACTGTTGGAAAATAGGCTGGATGAGTAACATCTGATAAGGGCTGAAGCATGTTTGCAGAATACTATAAGCATTAGGAAAAAACCCCAAATAATCAATTAATACAGGTTCATATAAATGCTTAACAATTAAGATGCACAGCATGATATTTTTATCATCTTTTAATCAGGAATTATTGACAATTTGTGTTGTCTTAGCATGGATGTCAGGTGCTAAATATTCTGCAAATATACAGGGAAAACAGTATTTCAACAACATATGATGAGAGGCAAGATATGCTAATTCAATGCAAACAGGGGAAAATACGAGAAAGAAAGTCCTTGCTTGCTACAATTATTACACCAATAAACCAGCTTTTTAAAAAGATATCCCTGAAAAAGATAGAGGAGTTTGAAGTATGATAATAGAGTGGCTCTGAGAGTATTGCTAGGAAACTACATTAATTCATATTGATTGTTATCTCAGTGTGGAACCCTTTAATGGTTGCCTAGCTAGTTATGTTAAAAAATGATTATTAGACTTCAACTATGAAGTTATAAACAAATTAAGCTGAATGTGCTTTGTGTACACGTTGAAAATTCATCACAATTATACTGAGGACTGCTTTTTAAAGCAAAGACTATTTAATGTCTTGTTCAACTATAAACCTCTAATTTTCAAGGTGGGGGGAAGCACCCTAATCTTGGAATTGACCTTGCTGCCATTTGACTTGGGGATGTTATCCAAGATAATATTGAAGGTGATAAAAGGTTCCTGTGAATTTCTGGTTTAGTTGCACTCACAGGATATCAAAACTTTAAATGCACAGTGTTGCTTTGGTTCTACTTTTGTAGTAGAAAAATAGAAGTTTGCATGCAATGAGATCTGAGAATATGGTACACTGATGCTGCCTTGTCTTTTGGTCACAGTCTTTGCCTTAATCCTAATCTAACCACAGGATCATTGTTTTTGTCAGTAATTTAAATAAAAATAAATAATTTATAAATGTAAAACAAACAAAAAGCTTAGTAACTGGACATAACATAATATATAGGTCCATGATTGTATTTTTAGATCACTTCTTTGAATCACAAGTATTTTAGAAGTCACTTAGAAGACAGCCTTTCTTTGGGAAGACCTCTTTTGATAGAGGATGTTGGAGAAGAACTTGACCCAGCACTTGATAATGTTTTGGAAAGAAACTTCATTAAAACAGTTTCAGCCAACAAGGTAAAAAAGAAAACAAATGAGCAAACAAGTGGAAACAGCCCCCAGCTTGCCCTCAACAAGATAACTCCTAATAAGTATATGATTATAAAAGATTAAACTCATATTTAAATTTGATTAATGCAAATGCCAAAAAAAGTAGAGTTTCAAATCACAAATAGTTAATATATTTAACCTATAGAGTTCATTGTGACAATTTGACATATTTGACAATATTTGGCAATTTTGCTTATGACAATTTGACAAATTTGCTTTATGACAATTTGAATTTCACAAAATTTGAAATATGTGAATGAGTAATTTAAAGTGTTCCATAGATATTCTTAACAAATTCTTTGCATCAAATGTATAATTTAAAGCTGGATTTTTATGCCTTTGAACAGAAAAACGTAATCTTTGTTTCTACGTGCAGTGTCTGAAAGAGTGTGTACTGGTTCTTGATATCTCAAGACTTCTTTTTAATACTATTCTTAAGGTGAAGGTTGGTGATAAGGAAGTAGATGTTATGAATGGCTTCAGACTTTACATAACTACAAAACTGCCAAATCCGGGTTACTCTCCTGAAATTAGTGCTCGAACCTCCATCATTGACTTTACTGTGACCATGAAAGGTCTTGAAAATCAACTCTTAGGCAGAGTCATTCTCACAGAGAAACAGGTAAAAGAATTAATTGTATCTTTTTCCTGGCTATACATCTTACATTTACCTGTAAAAGGTTTTACTTTAATTTTAACTTGTGGAGTTATAATATATGAGACCTATTTATGGCTTTTTTGAATTTTCACATTCATATTGTAAGATTTGTGGTGGAAAAAGGCTCAAGTTTTGTAGGGAAGAGTTGATAGTTCTTGCACTTGTGAATCATTTTGTGACAGAATGATATAAGCTATGTAGCAGCTTCTGTATTTGTGGTGGGTTGACCTTGGCTGGACACCATGTGCCACCAGGCTGCTCTATTAATCCCCTCCTCAGCAGGATTTGAGGGGGCAGAAAATGAGATGGGGAAAAAAAAAAACCAAACAACTGGTGGGTCAAGATGAAGGCAGTTTAATAAAAGCAAAAGCCGTGCGTGGAAGGAAAAGGCAGTTTTTATTCACTACTTCCCATCAGCAGGTGATGTCCAGCCGCTTCCTGGGAAGCAGGGCTTCAATAGGCATAGCAGTTACTCTGGAAGACAAACTTTGTAAATAAAAAATGCCCTCCCTTCCTCCTCCTTTCTCTTAGCTTTTATTGCTGAGCTGACGTCATATGGTGTGGAATATCCCTTTGGTCAGTTTGGGTCAGCTGTCCTGGCTATGTCCCCTCCCAAGATCTTGCACACCCCCAGCCTACTGGTGAGGGGGGAAAATGTTGGAGAGACAGCCTTGATGCTGTGGGAACACTGCTCAACAGTAGCCAACACACTGGTGTATTATCAACACCTTTCTAGCTACTGATACAAAGCACAGCACTGTGAGGGTTGCTGTGGCAAAAATTAACTCCATCTCAGCCAGAACCAATACAATATTTTATTTAATATTAGCAAGATTCTTTGGTAGAACCTGTAAAATGATGTCAGCTTGTAGAAGTAATTCGATAAAGCTGGATTTGACATAGCCTCTTCGGTGCAAGTTCCTTGATTTTATGTCTATGGTAACTTGGCTTAGGCTTTTTGCATCCTTGACGTTGTGATTGGCAATTTTTGAAGACATGCAGAAAACCTTCAACTGTGTACTCTTCCTGATCACCAAAAAGTATTTTAAAAGCTTAATAGATGGTTTTTGCACTAAGGTCTTCATCTAAGGTTACTTCACTTGCGTTAGTCACATCATTCTGTTTCCAGCCTGTTTCTCAGGCTCTTCTTGTGAGGAAAACTTTCTGTTTTTTTAAACGCATTGCACTCTAAAATATGTTTAACCTTTTAAATGGAACTCAGCAAAACATGAAATTTAATTTGGCTCAGAATGATTTCTCAGCATAATAATTGTGTTTAATTGGTTGCTAACATTCTTTCAATGCTATACTTTTAAAAATTGTTTCTGCTTCATCAAACCTGCATAATGCTTGTCTTGCTTCATTACTGCTACCTGCTTTTCTTTAGTTCCATTAGGCATCAGTTGATTAAAATTGAGTTAACTAGTTTTCTTGTCTTTTCATCAATTTTTGTCAGAATCTTTTGAATCTATATGCACATCTTCTAAGTTATGTGACATTGACATTATTCTATGACAATGGTCTCAATAAACCTTTTCTACCTGATGATGATGATGATGTTTCCATATACCTTTTGTACGGTGAGAAGAAAAGAACCTAAATCTGATAATGAGATAAAGATGATTTTTTCTGCATTTCCTTTTTAAGATAAAAGGACTTTCTTTACAAGAACTAAATGCTTGAAATACTTAGGAATGTTAGCAGAACATAGGAGTGAGAAGACCACAAGTTTAGAATGTGGGAAAACAGAAAAAAAATTTCAAAAGTTGTAACAGTGTTGCAAATCTGTACAAATGAAAGCTACTCAAATTCGGGTGTAAAACCTCTCCTTAAGCCTTGCTAAGGTCTCAGGTTCATAATGCCTCTAGTGCTATATGAGAGAGAATGTATTTCTTCGTGTTGTCCCTGTTTCTTTGAAATAGTAGAAGCCTGTCTGCAGTGCTGGAGTGGACTTGGCAAAGGTGGAGTGAATATGCAGCTTCTGACTTTGGAGAGACATTGTTAAAATTATCCACCAGACATTTGTAAACAGTGAAGGAGTGCTTCTGCAGACATAGCTAATACTTCTACCACCTGGCTCCACTTATTGTTGATTCATAAGATTCATATTATCCTTATCTTACGAAAGACTCTTAACCCTTCCTCTCCCTATTTTTTTCTTTTTACTGCACTGTGTTGAAAAATTTTGTATTGTGTCAATGGAGTATTTTTATCTGAGGGATAATTTCTAGTAAGTTTTAAAGGTTTACTTTTAAGAGTAGTGTAAGAATGAAATGAAAGGCCCATTATCTCTGAAGAACAAATTTTTTAGATATTTTAAACAGTTTGGTTTTTTTAATGTAAAGCTATTAATCAACAGGTATTCACCTTCTATGTATGACCACTGGAAGACAAAGTAGGTATATAGACTACCCAGCTTGTTTTACTAAAAGTAGTCAACTAAATAATCCTAGTGAAGCAACTCAATTTGAGTTCTACATGCTTTCTTTTCTTAATCAATGAAGCATTTTAGTGAGAAACTGAAGTTATCCCTGTTTGATGGAGGAGTACTTCTAGATGCACTTCTTGAATTATTTGATGCTTGATTCATTGACTAAGGATGCTCATTATTACTGAGACTATGTTTTCAATATGGTCAACAAGGCATACGTGAGTATGGCATTAGATGGAGTAAAATAAAATCCTATGCCTGGAGAGGCATTTGCACTTGCCTTTGAAACATAAAGAGAAGGAAAACAATTACTATTCTGAACTTCTAATTCTATTAGGGCATGATATGGGCATGCTCTATAGTATTTGTTGAAATGATTTGTTAATGTGTACTTATGTAACAGGTTCAGAAACCTGACAATAGACCCACTGTCAGAAATACCACTGGAATTCCTGGCCTACATCATTTTAGTAGGATTGATACTTTTAAAACTATATACCTTGTGTTGTTTTAGTTTTATTTTTTTTACTCTTAATGTTTTCCAAATATTACTGTGTATTCCAACAGGAATTAGAGAAAGAAAGAACAGATCTTATTGAAGATGTGACTATGAACAAAAGGAGGATTAAAGACCTAGAAGATAACCTTTTGTTCCGACTTACAAGCACTAAGGGTTCTCTGGCAGATGACGAGAGTCTAACAATTGTATTGAGTAACACTAAGAAGACTGCTGAGGAGGTAACACAGAAGCTGCAGACTTCTGCTGAAACTGAAGTACAGATCAACTCAGCCCGTGAAGAATACAGACCTGGTGAGTGAAGGTAGTGATGAAAGACAAATGACTGGAGCGTACCATTAAAACAGCAATACTTAGAGTAAGAGAAATGGTAAGATGAGATCAGGAAGACCTTAATGGGTGGGGAGGATCTGTATTTTCCTGTAAGTAAAATGGATCTAGAAAATGTCATGTCGGTGGAGAAAATAGTCAACGTTATGCTTCATGTGGAATTTGTAAAATGGAATGATCTATTCTTTACCTAGACTTCCCATTGCTCTATATACAAGTGTTTCCTGTCCATCTAGTCTACTGGGTAAGAAACTTGGGAGGGCTTGGTTGTTCTTTCTGGACTGTTAAAATGTTGACACTTCTTATGGACTGTTAATGAGACCAGTCATGAGGGTATTTAGGTAACTGTATGTTTGAGTTCAACATGTTGACATTCTTTTAGGGGGCCAGTACAATTGTAAATGCTTTTCCTATCTGTTTGGATGAATGCTTTGTTTATCCTGTCATAGATCCTTAAGTAGTTATAGTCAGCACATTTAATCAGTCTTTTGGCTTTTAACTGACAGGTGAACACATGTGAAAAAAAAATGTTCTCTGGAATTAAGTGTTATACATGCATTTTACGAAATGTGTAAAACGGTACACTTAGTGTACCAGAAATCATTGCAGATTTTGTAAAACTTCTGTATTTAAAACTAAATGACTGCTGAAAGTAAGTTAAATCAGTGCTGGGTAAGTTAAATAAATATAGTTCATTTGGCTTTTATACGACTCCCATTAAAGTCTGTAAAGAGAAATTTGTTTGGATACTCAGACAGTACTTCATACTTTTTGTATGTTCTACTGATGATCTGAGTATTGCAGTACACCATCCAGATGCTCTCCAAATATGCTCATATTTGCAAACTGGGCATAGTATGCATTAATTACAGAAAAGATGTGGGGGTTTTTGGCTGACGTATAAATGAGGATTAAAGTTTTAATTATTTTTCTGGCCAGTAAAGAATGGAGCAACTGAATGATCTTCACATGGTATTAGTGTTAAACTTACTGTACTTGTTGTAGAGAGTTAAAATTTTCTGTTCTGCATTTCTACTTTGAACACACTCTTGTTTCCTGTCCTTCAGTTGCAACTCGAGGTAGCATCTTATACTTCCTTATTACTGAGATGAGTATGGTCAATGTGATGTATCAGACTTCGCTTCGGCAGTTTTTGGGGCTTTTTGACTGCTCCCTAGCCAGGTAATTTAGCTAACAATAAGTATCATTTGTTTTTACCCAGTCCTGCAGGTGGTTGTAGTACAGTAAAGATTTGTTGTAAACTAATGTCAGAAAGAAGAGTGTTGCTCGTCACAATCTTGACAGGAATTGTTAGTTTAAAAACCCATAAGTCTTTGTTTGTTACCAAGGCAAAGAACTTTCAAATGTACTTGCAGTCCTTCAAAATTAGGCATTAGGTAATTAAAACCATTATACTGTGTTGATTTTTCAGTTGTGCAGAAGGCCTTGATTACAAAGGATTTTTTTTGTTGCTCCTTCAATCTGAAAGTTGTTGCTAGCTTGCTATCTGATATTCTGTGTTTGTGATCTATTATTTTTCATGTTTTGAAAGTTCTGAACTATTGCCTTTTGGTTTTGCATAGTATTCTCTTTAATAAGCCTATACAAATCAATATTCAACTGCAGACCTTTCTTCCAACAGGTCTACCAAAAGCCCTATAACTAGCAAGAGGATTATTAACATTATTGAACATATGACATATGAAGTGTTCAAATATGCTGCCAGAGGACTCTATGAGGAGCACAAATTTCTTTTCACGTTATTACTTACATTGAAGATTGATATACAAAGAAACAGCGTGAAGCATGAAGAATTTCTGACCCTTATTAAAGGTTGGAACTATGGAACAATTTTAAGTAGAGCATGTTATTATCACAGAAAATTTGTGAGCTGTAGTTGTATCCCTAGCCAACCTTCTGCTTCCTTTCGCACGTGCAAATCCAGTCAATTGAAAGAATACATGACTATCATTCAATTCTGATGACAGACAATGCTGTGTGGTAGTTCTAATTTATAGCAGCACACTGAATATTGATACATATAGCTTTGAAGATCATGAGAATTTAAAAGGAAAATTGTTAAGTATCCTTTCAGTTGATGTTTTTCTACTGTTCAAATACTACCAGGTATGTGTTTGACTTAGAAAAATTATTGCTATAGTAAACATCTTTTAGTTTATTTGGTAACTGCAGGAGGACGAGCAAACAAATAGGAACAGAAAGTGATGCTAACAGTTTAAAAGAATATCAGACTCTTAGCTGAATGTGCTCATTTCATGCCTTTAGTCTTAACTCCATGCAAGCAGTGTGTATCTTCACTTGAAAGCTTGGAATCATTTAATATTACCTTTCCCAGATACTTAATTTTCCAGGCAACATTTATTTCTGGATTATAAATGTTAAATTTTCCATGTTGAATCTTCAGAATATCTTTTCTCAACAAGCATTTATTTCCAGGCACGTTGCACAAAGGAATAGTAAATCCTTAAAAAGAAAGAAACTGGTTAACAAAGATTAAGTTTAAGGTACATCATTAAAAAAAAAAAAAATACAAACTAACCAAACTACAAACTCTATTTCACCAAAGATGGCGTGACTTTATAAAGGTAGAAAAACTATGTAACTTCATCATTAAAAATCTGGATTCTTGTAGCTTGTGTTTTCTTTTTATTTTGCAATTGCTTTTTTTTTTTTTGCTTGCTTTTAGCTTCAGTTGAATTTCAAGGAAGGCATATTGGCAAATTATTACATTATCGTTACAGATCATTACATTATCTACAACAACAAAAAATCAAAGAAACAGATATAAAAATGTTTTTTAAAAAAAGTGTTTTAAAGTAGGATAAAAAATAAGATTTGAAAATAAATTTTGCATGTTACCTAACTCAGAAATTTCTGTATGACCATCCTTAGTTATTAAGTAGTCTTTCTCCAAACTGGGAAGACTGTCNTGTGTGGTGTTTAGCTGCCTGCTGGGTTAAACCACAGCAATCATGTGAAACATCTTGCAGTATCTAGTTTACATATTCCAAATAGGTGTGTTTTTTGGTTTTTTTTTTTGTATTTTGGGTGTCTCCAACAGTTTGAATTATAATTAATTCCTAATTTTTTGCAGGTGGTGCTTCCCTAGACCTTAAAGCTTGTCCTCCTAAGCCTGCTAAATGGATTCTGGACATGACTTGGCTGAACTTGGTAGAGCTCAGTAAGCTTAAACAATTTTCCGATATTCTTGATCAAGTAAGTAAGAGCTTTTTAAAAGGAATCACTTATTTGACAGTGATGATCTGGTAGTGATCAAGGCATGTGGTGGGCAACTGGTTTATTTTATAGAACAGAATGAAACTGACAGCAGATAGCCACAGTTGTGGCCCCAACTGCTTAGCAACCTGTATTGATAATAAGACTTAAAATACCCCAGGAAAATAAGAAGAAAGTAGAATGTTTCACACCCTATGTAATTATAGTACTTTCAGATTGGGATACAACTTGCTATTATCTAATTCACATAATGTAACTTGAATCTTCTTCTGGTTGTTAGACTTTCTTGCATTCCCGTTGTGCTTTCTTACACTGTTTTATGATGCTTGTTCCTATATTTCTCTGATTACATGGAGTAAGAGTTAGGGAAAGAGTGTTCAATAAATTCAACACTTGTATGAGTAGTCTTAATGAACACTAAGTGTATTGTAGCTAATGAAGTAAATAGCATTTGGTATACATGAAGAGTACCTTCTGTACAGTCATGTGGGGAGCAGATATACACCTAATGCTCTCAAAGCTCTGTCTGAGCCTAGCTATCTATGTTCTGACCTTGCTATGCCATTATATCATTAATGGAAAATACTGAGTAGTAGCTCATTTTTTTTCAGAATATGAATACTTAAGGACATTATTGCATTCTACAATTTTGTGCTTAAAATCTGAAAGCTTATCCTCTCCTTTTTTAACAACCTTAGTAAATCTGTGTATTAACATTGCTACACAAATGCCTGTGTGTGGATTTCATATCTCTGACCCTCATAAAAAGTTTGTGACATAGTGACAGTTGAAATGTGACTTGTCTGTTTAGTGAGATTTACTCCTTTGATGGTATAACTGCAGATTTCCAGAGAAGAGAAACAGTGGAAAATCTGGTTTGATAGTGAGAATCCTGAAGAAGAACTGGTTCCTAGTGGCTATGGTCAATCCCTGGATTGCTTCAGACATCTTCTTCTTATCAGATCTTGGTGTCCTGACAGGACCATAGCTCAGGTACTTTTATATAGCTAACACAGTATATTTAGGTGTCATTAGAATAATAGTTACAGGATTGCCGTTCAGTACCTTTTTGTTTAATGCTAAGCTCCTTTTTGTAATGGACCTTTATGTTGCATTTTCTGAAGTTCTTTTCAGACAATTTATGCATTTGTTACAAGGGCAGTGTTAGCAAAATTCTGCCAGTATATTGAAAGAATATTAGCCGATGATTTTACTGCTGAGATAGGATTTCATCTGGAAACGTATGTGTTTATCCAGTTCTTTTTTTATCAGTTCAGAAGGTATTTTTGACTGTCCTTGCTGATATTACTCACTGGAATTGTAGAAGTGTCCTCATGTTAGGCCTTCATGAACTCAGTTGGCTGAGAGAAAACAAAACATGAAAACAATTTAATTGAGGAACCATTTCTTACACTGAAGAATTAGAACCACCTTAGAAAAATCTATATTAAGATCTGTTCAAAATTTTTAATTTATTTCTATCTATTTAGAAAGGAGAAAAATAGAAAATTAAAGTTTATTAAATGGTTGGACCTATTTTTAAGAAAAATCAACTTCTAGGAGCCTAGTTTTAATCTTTATGTTCTTCTGCAGTGCAAAAGAATAAAAATTACACAATTGCTGACAACTTCAGAGCAATAGTTGGCAATTTACTGAAGTCAGAATGCATCACTGAAAGTGTAGTATTAATTTTATGGGTGTAAAACTTCAGACATTGTGACTGGATTTAGAGAAGGTCTCAGCAATTATTGGTTTAAATGTGGTCAATAGAAGGTTAAATGGTACTGTATAATGAAGCTCTCAGATGTGTGCTATGTGTCTGAAACTGGTCATGCAAAATTAGTTCCTCAGTTCTGTTAATAGGGGGCAACACTTCATCTTACGATGGTTTTATGAAAACTGATAGTTTATCAAATGCTAAATGCTGAATATCTTTTGTTTCTGAGAAGTAACCCAAAGGTATTAAGGGGAAGATTGGTCTAAGGCAAAAGCAATGTAGTGGGAAAGAACACAAGAAAGATCATCTCAGACTGTTTGAAAGAGCCTTTTCTATTTCTTACTAAAAAGGAACAGTAATCTAACAGTTCTTGAAATAAATAAGGGACAACAGAGATGGTCTTCAGCTGTTCCTCTGGATCATCTACTTAGTGACAGTTATTTTCATAATTACTACTATTAATTCATTATTTGTTTAAGCATGAAGGTGGCAAATGCCTAACACCTTTGAAGCATATCTTCTATCCTTTCCTCCTTTTTTCTCTAGTATTTGGAAAGGAATGCTAGATTTTAATGTTAGGAGTTATGCCATCTTTAAATTATTACAACTTTTCTAAAGGTTTAGTAAGGTTATTATTTTTATTATACTGTAATTATAACTATTATATATAACAATGCATGCAGATATATGTAATAGAATAATCATTTTTTAAGTCTTAACTGGTATTATGAGGCTGTAAGAAATAACACCTTCAAAGACAGTATGATATGTTAACACGTAAAAATAAATTTGTTGCATGTTTGTTTTTCTGATATAAATTTGTAGCAGCCTTTGCTCTTCAGTTTACTTATTGGCTGTATTTACACTGGGAAGAAAACAGTATTAAATTATTACATCACAGGTTAAATATACCCTTTTTAATATAGGCAAGAAAATACATCATTGACACTATGGGCGAGAAATACATAGAGGGTGTCATCTTGGACTTGGAGAAGACATGGGAAGAGTCAGATCCACGTACTCCTCTCATATGCTTTCTTTCCATGGGCTCTGATCCTACGGACTCAATTATTGCTTTGGGAAAAAGACTGAAGACAGAGACACGTTATGTTTCCATGGGCCAGGGGCAAGAAATCCATGCTCGTAAACTTCTACAGCAGACAATGGCTCATGTAAGTCAAAAATCTGGTTGTTTTTGTATCTGTATTAAACACTTAGAAATGAAAATCCTGTCATGAAATAAAGTTGTTTGGTGGGTAGTTTGTGCTGATGCAAGAACCTGTATTTATCTGTATAAATAAGTGTCCTAAGCAATAGAACTGTCTTTTCACAGTCATTTAATTGTCCATAACAAGCTTTTTGATGCTGTGCAGGCATCAGTGTTTTTCATATAAAATGGAGTTTTTGTTGTAGGTTCTTGACTGATGAATATAGCTGAATTGATTGTTTGGAATACAAGAATATTAAATATTCTTCAGCAAGCATTTCACAACATTTTTCAGTTTTGTATTTTTAGTAATACAAACACATTTTCTTAAATGAAGAAGATTAATTCCAAATATACTACTGATAGTTCCATAACCTTGAGAAAAACAAGGCTGTATAGCAAAACGTTTTGTATTGCTATAGTCTGGATTTTGAACTGGGATGGACAGTCTGACAACACAGACATTTTACAAGTGAAACATTGAAGAATTAAAGAACAAAAATTCCTGTATGGGAAAGAAAAGCTGAGTTGTTCCAATTTAGCATGCTTTGCCCCATCGGGTGGTGGTACTGCTACGCCTGCTGATGTGAACCGATTAAACTTCTTGCACTCCTGTGTTATGAGCTTCTCCCCTGTCTGTATAAGCAGTTTTCCTCTGACTTTTGCCTCAGATTCTTGTTTGACAACTTTACATTAAGAGCTAATTAGCAGAACAGATGAGAAGAAACTCATTCAAAAGATAGGGAAGAAGAGCTCCTTTTTGTTTCATTAAGAGAAATGCAGTTACTTTCCCTCACTGTCTAACATACCATCTTAATGAAGAGGTATGTGAGATGTCTATATGAAGTATGGTAATTCATGTGAGAAAGTTTGATATCTATTGATTGATAGCAATAGATTAATTAAGTATGTGTATTTGTTTTTTTCCCAAGCCTGTGGACCTTGTGAGGAACAAAGTTTAGCAGCTTGCTCTATGGAGCTATTTCTTAGCTCCCTTATCTAGGATCAATGAAATAATGGGTTCACCTAGAAAGTCAAGATTTATCAGTGTTTATCAGCACTACAGTCATGTCCAGATATGTTTTAAATGCACTGAAATGGAAAAAGTGGGGACTACCTGGGAAGACCAGATTGGACAAGTAAAGACCACATGTTTAGATGATAAAACCAAACAAGCTAACAGTGCCTTCAAGAAGGAACAGCCCATAGCTTAGCTCACGTGAGCTTTCTCTTGGAGAAAAAAATACTTTGTTAATTGCATGTGTACCATTACTATGGATACTGTTCTCTTTTTGTACATGAAATGTACATGAAAACAAATGATTAAGGCCTTTTTTTTTGATTTGGTGAACCATTGGTGCAAAATTGACTGTGGAGGATTTCTTCATAAGTACTAAAACATGCCATATTTTGCTATAGCTTTGATGCATTGGCGTTGTTCCTAACCTACAGCATAAATAAAGAGTGATTTTAGTGATTTCAGTGTGTAAACAATGTTCATAACTTTATATTCCGTTGTTTTAAACTAGGGAGGTTGGGCACTTCTGCAAAACTGCCACCTTGGACTTGACTTTTTGGATGAGTTGATGGACACTGTAATAGAGACAGAGACTGTTCATGAAAGCTTTCGACTGTGGATGACAACGGAAATTCACAAACATTTCCCCATCACCCTTCTTCAAATGTCTATTAAGTTTACCAATGAGCCACCACAAGGGCTCAGAGCTGGACTAAAGAGAACATATAGTGGTGAGTGCTAGATGGGTAATGATTTAAAGTTAAATTTTGTTCATTTTGGGACCCTGGTGTTATGGTGTGGTCACATCATAGCCACTGATAGTAGCTGTAAGCTAGTATGAGGAACTGATCACAATGATGCCAGGACACATCATAATCCTTGGTTTGAGCTAAAAGTTGTAAAAATTAAAAGGAAGAGAAGATCTGCTGAAGTTCTGTTGCCAGAACTAATTGGACAGCAAAACAGGAAATCTTTTCTCAAATGTTGGCTTCTAATATCTCAGTTCAAAGTGTTTAAATTTTTTAATTTTCTTGTGTCTTTTGGCAGAAAAGTGACATGTTAATCTTTGTTGGCTATTAAGTGCTCTTTACATTGTATAAAATAAAGGTCTGTAGTCAAAGAGTCTGTACAGAAAGCAACTTAATGTGAATTCAGCTATTAGTAAATTATGGGGGTGTTTTTTTCTGAAGTTTACTCTTAATTTGAGCAACTTAATAACATGTCTCCAGCATAGAATACTTTGTAGTACAATAATTTACTCTTGGGAGAGGCAGAAAGCCACCTGAGTATCTCTAGGAATAATGTTTTAGTACTGATTTGAAGTGGTTTTGAAAAATACTGCATTTCTTATAAAGCCCACTTACAATCAATAGGTGTCAGCCAGGATTTACTAGATGTCAGTGATATGGTACAATGGAAACCAATGTTGTATGCTGTAGCCTTTCTACACTCCACTGTTCAAGAAAGACGCAAATTTGGATCTCTGGGTTGGAATATACCCTATGAGTTTAATCAAGCTGATTTCAATGCTACTGTGCAGTTCATTCAAAACCACTTGGATGGCATGGATGCCAAGAAGGTAATTATGTTTTTGTGGGGAAGGTGGATCAGGGTGATGGATCTTTCTAGTAGTGGAATGTATAGACATGGTTCCCAATAACTGAAACACAAATATGATTTTAAATTATGCTTTTGTTTCTTTTGACAAACCTTCAACATTCCAAGTATACATGTCTGTAGAGCAGCAGGCTTAGATTAGATTTTTAATCCTTTGCATGTTCAATTTCTTTATTAACCTGTACATTAAAAAAAAATATAAAATCCTTCCCAGCCACCATCCCTGAAAAATTCAGAAATATAAGCCTTAGAAGTACAGACCTTCTTTTCAATGCTAATTAAGCCAGGGAGTTAAAAGTGGACCACTGTATTTTAAATATTCTTTTGTTTGAATCAATTTTGAGTAAAAATAATAAGATTTGGTTCCTCCAACCTATCTTGGCAGCATAAAGAAATAGAAAGTTGCTGTAAATGGCTGTGTAAGATTCCTCTTACATTCTTCACTTTCATATGGCCAACTGTCATGCAGAGGTCTATGGCAGACCACAAGTTGAAAGCATGATTGGAATGTAGCTGTATCCAAATGCCAGAACAGCCTCTTGAATTAGTTGTCAATGAATTTAGTTTTGAGAAATCCTTGAAGGTGTTCTGGGAATGCAGGATTATAGGAAAAAAGAGTTGTAATAACTTTCTTCCAAAAGGGACAGAGATGCAGTACTTGGTATATCAGCTGTTCTTACTAAGGGAGATGTAAATAGGTGAGAAGAGGATTAGCTAAAGTCAGTGCTTTCTGCTTGGTTTTAGGGGATCTCCTGGAGGACTGTTTGTTACATGATAGGTGAGATCCAGTATGGTGGCCGTGTGACAGATGACTATGATAAAAGACTCATGAACACCTTTGTAAAGGTTTGGTTCAGTGAAAATACATTCAGTCAGGAATTCAGCTTCTACAAAGGATACAGCATACCCAAATGTACTATGATGGATCAATACCTTCAGTACATACAGGTTGGTAAACGAAAGCTTCTCAACACAAAAAACCCCAATCCACTTGTTTCTCACAAGTTCCCGAGTGTTTTCTTTTCCTTTGTCTTTCTTCTGAGTACCTGTATTTTGTCTTTTATTCTCGGAGCCTTTATTGCTTTCTAACAGTCTGCATATGTGTAAGTGGCAACTAATTGTTGTCATCAATGTTATCATCGTTGTTATGACAGTAACCTTTTCTTTTCCATGTGGTTTGCTTGAGGGACGTGCCTGAAGGCATACAGTTATCCAAGAAGGCATAAAATGGAGTCCAGATATTCAATACAATCTCACAGAAATAAAAGGTGTAGATATATGAAAGTACAAGCTGACTCTTAATGTAATGTATAGAGGTTAAAACTGAATTCTTTGTTAACCTTGGTGTGATTTGGGCTGTGACATGACAAATAGATCACAGCCAGTTATTTGCCTTAAGAATGTTTGATCTAGCCTTTTACTTTACAATGTAAGGGAGGTTTTCTTTCTGGTTGATATTTGGTTTTGTTGCTTTTTTTTTTTTTTTTAATAATTAGCTTATAAATCCATCTCCAGTTGTGTTCTTTCTGTATTTTACTATGTAGAGTCTTCCTGCTTATGACACACCAGAGGTGTTTGGTTTGCACCCTAATGCGGATATCACTTACCAAAGTAAACTTTCAAAAGATATATTGGACACCATCCTCAGTATTCAGCCTAAAGATAGCTCTGGTGGAGGAGGTGAAACCCGAGAGGCAGTTGTAGCCAGACTGGCTGATGATATGCTGGAAAAGCTTCCTGCTGACTATGTACCATTTGAAGTGAGTGAATGACATTCTGTCAAAAACATTTGCTCCATCTTGCTTTGTGTGGATTAAAAAAAAAGTAATGATATAAATTTTTCTAAAAGCATGTCTGAATTTGTTCATACAGGCAATACTTCAAAAATGTATTTTAAAGAAGTCTGACCGGACTCTTAACATTATAATGAAGTCACTAAATATGCACTGAAGTGCTTTTGTAAGAGCTTTTTCAAAATATTAAACCACTTAATGCTTAAGTTGTCATTTGCACTATGGGGGAGGTAGGATCATCAGTTTTTAAGTTAAGCTTCTTCACACTGTAGAGAGCTGAGGTGGTGTTGCAACTGAATTCATGCTTCTAACAGTATTACAGCTTTAACATATGTATTACTTTGGGATTCAGCTTGCATCCTGAAGATATTTTTAGGTTGCTTTCCTCTTCAGTGAAGTGACCGTTGAAAAGCTTGTCAAGTGATGGCTTTCATTGATTGAAGCCTAGTGTTAGTATCTCAGGATCCATATTAATGCATAGTAGCTCATGTAATTATATTTGTAATGGACACCTGCTGCCTTACAGCCATTTCTTTTCTGTAATAGCAGCTTTTCTTCCGTTTTATGCGGAAGATGGAATGTCTCTCAAGGTAAGAGGGTTTTCTTACAGTTAGGAAACATTTACTGATGATTAGATACATGGACACTCCAACTGACTGTATTCTGTGTCCCCATCTTGGAGACTACAGTTTAATTGAGTGTTTGGACAATTTGTGTTGCTTCTGGGTCTTTCCAGAGTTCTTAGTTGTCCTTTAGAGCCACAGAATTTTAGGATTCTGACATTATAGTTCTTCCCAGGAAAGCCTGGTTATGAACTTCAAAAAATGAGAGGAAAATTCTTGTAAAATAGTTAAGGTTCCTGTATTTCCTGTATCAGGGATGCTGAATTTTTGTGTTTCATTATATTTGTGAAAGCTTAAAAGTAAGTTTTCATTATGTTAGTAATAAAGCATTTACAACACTTCTGTTATGAAATGGATGTGAATCACCCCAATGTGTCATCAGAAAAAAGTTCACACCTATGTTTGTGCTTTAACAGACTCCCAAAGTAGCCACCTGCTCATCTAGGCAGTAAGATGTTTTATTAATTAGATAATTTGCCTGCCATCTCCTTATTGAGGAGAGTGAAATCTCTTATCCTTAGTCTTCTGCCATTTTATGTAGTCTTTAATGGAAGTCAGCATGAGGGCCTGCTACAAGGCTAGGTGGCTTACGAATGCAAAAATTCTCCTGTCAGGAGGCTGAGCTACGAGAAGGAGCAAAGAGACTTGTACAATCTAGCGTCCTCTTTTCTGTTTCTACACAGTAGTAAGTTTCCCTTATGTGTATGCTCATAAGTATAGACCCTCTTCAGGTACCCATGTCTTAGATCTGTTGTTTTATGTTTTCTGTAGCCCATTTTGTATTACGTAATTTTCCGTAAAGTGGCATAGTTATGATAATGTGTTTTATCTGAGCAGATGAGTTAACATATCTCAATTTGGAATACTGATTATCCAGCAGTCTTCCAAAAGTTTGCACTTGCTCAAGTTTCTGACCTGTAGTCTTTCTAGAAGCCTGAGCTTTATGACTTTCGAAAAGGCTGAACCAGATGTCTAAAGATCTGCACAGGGCTGTAATTTGTTGAGTTTCTCAGAAGGGTACTGCTTTGGTAATGGGCTAAAACTCCTGGTAGTTAGTCCAACTCTCTTCAAATTCTACCTGACATTTCCAGGAACAGATCTTTGGCTTAATAAATACAAATGTTACATAGTGTCATTGTATAGGTACAGTTAACCCTGTTAAGTTTACAAGAGCTCTTTTTGGGCAGATCAGCTCTGATCAGAAATACATATTGAAATTTAGTTTGTATGAATAAAAGAGAATAAGGAGCATTTTTTCTGTGTAGCAAAATACTGATAAACTTACAAAAGTTATGCATATTACTAAGAACAGGACTGTTACCCTGTGTAGGATTCAATACATGGTATATACAATTTTTTCTCCTATCTCCCAGTAGGACCATATTGACTACAAAATTTCTAGTTATGTCCATACAGTTGTTAATTTTGTTAACTTTACACTTGTGATTAAAAATATATCAGCAAGTTTTATTAGGATACCAGACTACCTGGCGTTGTGATAGTTCCCAGGCATTGCTGATAAATAGCACTACTGTGCTGAGGTGAAGTGGCTGGGGCAATCACTCTTGGTTTGTGCGAAGTCAACCTTGGGAACAGTCTGTTGGAATTAAAGCTGAAATCCTTGAAATGGGGTGTGGCCCACATGCTGTTTAAATTATGTTAGCTCATAGAATGATCTACAGACTAAATCGTGAGTTAGGCTAAAAACATAGACAGCCTCCAGCCTCAGCATCATAGATTTCTCTTGGAACAAATCCTGTATTTCTGTCTTGAAGAGGATTCAAGGAAGATGCTGAACTGACCATTTTACTTCCTAAATAAAAGTATTATGTCTTAAAAATTGTATTAGGGCCTAACCTTGACATAAAGCCACCTTTGTTTTTTATTTCTGTTGAAGAATCTTTGGTTTTCTACCCACAGGTAAAAGAAAGACTAAACCACATGGGACTTTTTCAGCCTATGAACATATTTTTGCGACAGGAGATTGAACAAATGCAGAGAGTTATTTCCTTAGTGAGAAGCACTCTGACTGATCTAAAACTTGCCATTGATGGGACAATTGTTATGAATGAAAATCTGAGGGATGCTTTAGACTGCATGTATGATGGAAGGATTCCTGCTAGCTGGAAAAAAGTAGGTGTACATCACTTGTTTTGTAAGGAAAAAACCATTATTTTTGTAGATTAAACTGCTAGATATACAGTAAATACCTTTTTCAAACACAAGTCTTAAGCAGGACTGTGCAACTGCTGAAGTAGATTTTGGGCTAAAATAAACACAATCAAAAAAAGCCCTCTTTCTTTTATGAAACTAGAAATAAATGTAGAAGATGCAGGTATTTCCCATTTTAACAGCCTGTTCTATATTGGCAGGATAAAAAGGTAGAGAGAAGAGAATGACCTAAAAAGTGATGATGGATTTAATAAAAGAGCACCCACACTAGTGGACTACACTGTTATTATTCTTTGAGATTAAGACTTGTAGTTGTTGAAACACAGAATAGTAAAGGTTGGAAGGGACCTCTAGAGATAGTCTAGTTTAACCCCACTTCTGAAAGCAGTATCAATTAGAGTAGGTTTCCCAAGACTCTCCGGAATCAAGAGTCCACAGCCTCTCTGGACAACCTGTTCCAGTGTGTGATCACCCTTGCAGTAGAAAACAACCAAACCACCACCAACCAGCAAAACACCACCACCCCCCCACCACCCCCTTAAATTTACATGGAATTTCCTACATTTCATCTTGTCCCCGTTGCCTCTTCTTCTATCACTGACAAGGATCTGGCTCCATCTTCTTCCATTCTCCACGCATGAGGTATAAACAGTGACAATATCTCTTCTGAGCCTTTTCTTCTTCAGCTCTCAGCCTCTTCCCACAGAAATTGTTTTCAGGGACTGTCATCGTTTAACCCCAACCGGCAACTAAGCACCATGCAGCCTCTCACACACCCTTTCCACTGATGGAATGAGGGAGAGAATTGGAAGGATAAAAGTAAGAAAACTCGTGTGTTGAGATAAGAACAGTTTAATAATTGAAATAAAATAATAATGATAACAATAGTAATAATAATTAAAAAAAAAAAGGTGAAAAGGAAAACAACAACGAGGAACAAAACCCGGGAAAAAACAAGTGATGAAACTGCTCACTGTCTGCCGACTGACATGCAGCCAGCCCTCGAGCAGTGATCGCTGCCCCCCTGGCCAACTCCCCTCAGTTTCTATACTGAGCATGACGCCATATGGTATGGAATAGCCCTTTAGCCAGTTTGGATCAACTGTCTAGACTGTGCCCCCTCCCACCTTCTTGTGGCCCTGGCAAAGCATGTGAAGCTGAAAAAGTCCTTGACTAGTGTACGCACTACTTAGCAACAACTAAAACATCGGTGTGTTATCAACCTTATTCTCATCCTAAATCCAAAACAGCACTATGCCAGCTACTAGGAAGAAAATTAACTCTATCTCATTTGAAACCAGGACAGGGACGACTAGAACTGTTTATGGCAACTGATGGAAAGAAAAATGGGGAGGGGTTTTTTTTGGTGTCTTAGTTTGCTTTTTTTGTTTTTATTGACAGTGTTCTCTTGGTACAAAACCTAGACCAATGTAGGTGCTTCACAGCACAAGTATGACAGAAGAAAGAGGAAAATCATCATAAATCTTCATGTAGTCCAAGCTCAATTTTCCTTGGCCTTTTTTCAGAAAGAGCAGTATAGTTTTGGCAGAAATCCTGTTATCTCGATGCATTGACCCTGGCTTTAGAAAGACATGTAGACAATATTTGTTCCTTATTCGCACAGCTATCTAATTTTGCAAAAAAAGTTATAAAATGGACAATTACCACAGGGAACATTAAGCATGTCTTAAAGAAGTGGTAGGCATGAATTTGAACAGAGCAAAAATTTGCTTCAGGTTTCAGTGGGATGCAACATTGATCTATGAGGTTAAAAGTTAAGATATGAAAAATGAGCTTTAAATATGCTTTGCTAATATTATGTTGTTTACTACCTTGTGAGGAATTACCTTTTCGTGACATTAATATGATGTTTTAAAACTTTTGAATAAAATTAAAAATGAACACACTGTTTACTATTTTTAGGCATCTTGGGCTTCCAGTACGCTTGGTTTCTGGTTTACTGAGCTTCTAGAAAGAAACCACCAATTTTACAATTGGATTTTTGAAAGCCGACCAAACTGCTTCTGGATGACAGGTTTTTTTAATCCTCAAGGATTTTTAACTGCAATGAGGCAGGTAAATTGTGTTTAAATTCTCACTCTGCTTATTCTTCGATATACTTTTTTAAAAAAATATATATGGTGTGATGAATGCTGAGTTATATACATGGCTCCATCATGTCAGCAGGGAAGATATGGGAATGCATAACTGTCTAACATTTCCCGAGTGAAGTGTTCTTGCTCTGCACGTATTTTTTCAGTACATCAACCACTAATGTGCTAAAATATATTTCCTACTTTGATCTGAGCCTCATGTATGTAGGGGCGACCTTACAACATTATTAAGGTAGACTGGAGAAGTAATGTCTCATGTTACCGTTGAGATATCCCTGAGAAGAGGTGTTAAGCCCTTGAATTTATTTTCCTTTTTTTGCTCCATGTTCAGTACTTACCTGGCTGGAGACTTGCCAGAACAGCTATTCAGAATTAGTCTTAAATTACACCTCTCCAATTCAGTAGCTGATTCAGTCTCTCTCCATAAATTGGGAGAGAGTTTCCTTTATTAATGTGTACTAAATATGAAGTTTGATGTATTTTTTTTTTTTTAATGCATGTGTCTCTGTCAACTTAGTGATTGTGTTGGTTGCTCAGCATGCTAGTTGCTTTTGACAAGTGAGCTACTTTTTTACTTTAAAAGGAGGCAATAAAAACCTCTGTTGGTTGGCATAAAGGGACACTCTGGAATCTGTAAAATTGGGAAAGAATACTCAGTTGGGAATCCAGTGGGACCTCAGACAAAAGCTAACTTGTAGAGGAGAGAATGAAGATTTACAGAGAAGGAAGATATCTGCTCTTGCTCTGAAGTCTGGGTAGTGCAATCTTTGACTGTCAAACTGAAGTTCTAATTGGTGATCTACTAAAATTGCAGGCATATAGCCTTGGAATAATATAACAAGATATTTCTTTTGAGTAAACAGTCCTAACCTGGAATTTTCTTTTGGTCCCAAGCTTGTGAAATGGTTTAATAGCAGGATTCAAAACAGTTGGAATCTACGGAACTTTTCTGGTTCCCTAAAAAGAGAATGTGAGTACATAACAACCTAATGTCCCAAGGAAAAACCAAAGTGACTTTCTGGGCTTTGCTATATGGTGGAACAAATGAAAACAAGAAAGGTGAAGAGGCAGAATGATCACTGAACTATAACCCTTCTGCTCTTTTAAAGCAGTGTTGTGTTTTAACCCCAATTGGCAACCAAGCACCACACAGCCTCCTGCTCACCTTCCCCCTGCCCCGGTGGGATGGGGGAGAGAACCAGAAAAAAAAACCCACCTAAAACCCGTGGGTTGAGATGAAGGCAGTTTAATAGGACAGCAGAGAAAGAGAAAATAATAATAATGATAAAAGAATATACAAAACAAGTGATGCCCAATGCAGTTGTTCACCACCCGCTGACCGATGCCCAGCCCATTCCCGAGCAGCGATCGCTGACCCCCAGTCAACTCCCCCCAGTTTCTATACTGAGCGTGACATCAGGTGGTATGGAATAGCCCTGTGGCCAGTTTGGGTCAGCTGTCCTGCCTGCGTTCCCTCCCAGCTTCTTGTGCCCCTGGCAGAGCACGGGAACGTGNTTCTAATAAATGCTTGGAAAAAATGACACTGTGCACATGTGAAAATGGTAACCTCTGTGCTTTTGTCTAATTTGGGCAGGAAATAACACGGGCTAACAAAGGATGGGCTCTTGACAGCGTAGTTCTGTGCAATGAGGTCACTAAATGGATGAAGGATGATATCACAAGCCCTCCTTTGGAAGGGGTCTATGTGTATGGGCTGTATTTGGAAGGAGCTGGTTGGGACAGAAGAAACATGAGACTGACTGAATCTAAGCCCAAGGTCCTCTTTGAGATGATGCCAGTTATAAGGATATATGCAGAGAATAACAGTAAGTAACTGTATTGTAAAGGATGTTATTATATTTCTTATTTTTTTATTCAACTGCATGGAATTCTTTTAGGCTTTAGGGATTTCATGAGTTGTCGCTATTCAGTGTATACAACTCGAATCTTTTTCAACGGGGGACACTTCCCAGTCCTCCATGTAAAATGAGCTTTCAGCCTTCCTTGATAAGTGATAATAGGCCCTTTTTCCCTAATATTTGGATAGGTCTCTACCTTCTTGTCTTAATGGTGTTAATAACTTTTTAAACCCATTACACATGAGCTGTTCTCTGCCTCCTCTGACAAACATGCTTGCATTCAGTCTTCCATTGACAATATGTTCCCTAGGTTGAGAGGATCAAAATTTATATACATAAACTTTGCAACTTCTGTAACCTAAACCCAAATAACCTCTTTCCCACATCCCACAAAGCAATGTAATTTTTATATATATATATAAAAACTTATATAAGTATGCACACACAACGTATATATAAAAACATGTATATCTTATATAAGGTATTTATAGATAACATGTTATATACATAACTGTATATTTATAAAAATGCTTTTTTTTTTCTGGACAAGGCCATGTTTGGGCTAACAGAAACTAGCAAGAGGTGGAGTGAGGTGGTGGAAGATGTTTTGTCTTTGAGGCAGAAGAGGGCTGTAAGAATGGAAAGGAAACTTACGGAGCTAAAGGACACTGCTGTTTTGTGAAAATGTATAATTTCAGTTAATGTGGGGTTTTTGCATATCAAATAGGAAATGCTGTTGAATATGGATGTAAAATAAGATAGGACTATCCGCTGTTGGATTTGGAACATTGTAAAATTGGAAATTTCTGTTGAAAAGCATTCCGCCTCCAAAAGCAAAGCCTGCTTACATGCTATTTTTCCAAGATTTTGTGTAGCTGATCTTTTATAAGAGGCATGATCACTGTGAAAGCAGCCAAGATGCTAAATAATGAACATTCCAGTATTAAGCACGACTAGCCTACCGTTCTAATTGTGCAGTGAAGAAGTTGACAATTTATACTCTGAAATACTAAATGCATTTCAAAATAGGTTGTTCAAAACAGGACATTTTTTATTTTGACACATGAATAATGTATTGATAAGAAGTAATGTTCAGTGGGCAGATTCAACTAATAACAACACTAATCACGCTAGAGTGTCCATTTACATTTCTTGCTACATCCAGTTCCTAGGTGCTGATGTTAAGCCTTAAACCTACAGGAATTTCAAGCCATATGTGGTCTTCAGCTGGCAATAACACAGTAGCAAACAGTGTGAGAATCAAGTAAGAGTTTTCTTTGGTGGTGATGGAGAGCTGTGTGCTGTTGAACTTCGATTCAGTTTTACATTTGCCTTATGCCCAGTCCCTTAGGGCCCTGGTTTGTCAGCCTAGTTCATTGTTTTTTATGTCTCTTCTATCTTCTCAGCTTCAAAAGATCCACGTCTGTATTCATGTCCAGTCTACAAAAAGACCATTCGAACAGATAAGAATTACATTGCTGCTTTGGATCTTAAAACCCTTCAGCCTCCAGAGCACTGGGTACTGCGTGGGGTAGCACTTCTGTGTGATGTCAAGTAATGTTAAAAAAAAGGTTTCTAAGAGTTCTTTCCTGTTTTTAAATGTAAACATCAACATGTAGTCAGCTGTAAAATGGATCACTTCTAAAAATATATTTTCTAAGGCATAGACTCCACTATGGATTTTTAGAAAACTGTTCTCAATAAACCTCTGCAATAGGCTTATAAACGCTAAATCCTAGAGTGATATTAATTTTGGTAAATAGATTGAAGTACTAGCTTTGATGTCTTGACAAATCATGACAAATATTTAGTGTTCCTATCTCACTCTTGTATGCTTAATTTTACTTTAAATAAAGATTAATTGACTTGAGCGTTGTTACTCTTCACTGGTGAATATTCTTGTATCAGGGCTTACCTTCAAGCAGCTAAATGCAAAGCGCTTTTTTTTGTTGGGGGGTGTGTGTGTGTGTCTATCTATGGAAAGCTAAGCCCAGTTGCTCATTCATATTAGTTAATAACCCTCAAGGTGATGTTCCAAGATTTATCTCCTAGCTGGTAGATTCTAGTTTGCTTGCTGCCTAAATAAGGAAGGTGAGACTGGAAAAATGTCACACCTGTTTCACCACTTGGAGAGCAATTTCATTGTGTTACATAGGAAAACAAGCATTTGGCAGCTGCCAGAATTCCTTACTGTCTGGTTCATGACTTATAAATATGTAATGGATAGGAAGACAATAGCTCCATAAGAATGCTTGGATATTTTTTCATGTGCTAGTACACCAGATTTGATTCAATCTTCATCAAAGTTATTAGTTTTATGACATCAATTTTAGCTTTGTTTCTGCTCTAATTTTGCAATGTTATGATTCTATATATTGTTCTTTTGGTCGTCATCATCCGTCCATCCGTGTCCTGTCCCCCCCTTTCTCCTTTTTCACTTACATGCTGCAGCCATTTTGGTTTCTCAGCTAGACAGGAAACTTTTCACCTGGGGATCTATCTTAAGAGAGAAATGTCAGCAGCTTCATTTAGTTGAACATTATTGGCTTCACACATCAAGCACACTTATTTAATCATCAAAAAGCCAGTGTATTTTTGTTGCTGAGTCCAATAGGTCATGTATCTTAGTGGTCCACTAGTCATTCACAATGCAGAAGAGGAAGCAGAAAGAACAAATATCTCTGGTGCATCTTTCATACATAAATGCTGCAATGCAGAAGCTGTTTTCAATTTTATGTCAAATGAATACATGGAATTTGAAGGGTGCATTAGTGTATTAAATAAACATGCTAAATATACCTCTTGCTTAAAGCTAATATTTAAAGAAATAAAAAAAAATATTAGAAGACAGAACAATTGTCTTTGTATTTTAGTGGAAACTTCAGCATTCATTTCTGCAGTTAAACTAGTTACGAAACTTAGGTGGAACATTGATTCTGTTTTCAGCTCTAGTTGTAGAGGTCTTTCAATTGTCTTTCTATCTTAGAATTACTCTTTTTTTTTCTTTTTTCTTTTAAATAACTCACAGTGAAACAAATGAAATGTATGAAAATCTCCTTTAGGAAATATTTTTAATTTAGACATGGCAATAAATAAATATAAGGTGAGAGGGTTGAAAAGGGAGGTTCCCCAAATAAATACACACTGGTGATCCTAGTTATGCCAAAGACTGTTAGATCAGTGAAGCAGGTGATGTTGACAGTCACTTTTATTTCTGTTCTGTTAGCTCTGTTTCTTAAGAGGTTTGGCATTGGCTTTTTAGGTGTCTGCAAAACCACCAGCAGGAACAGAATGATGAGGCATGGGAAAGTTCAATGAAAAGCTCTTTTGAAATGCAGTATCTTGTCAGGGTCCGGAGTGCATAGCCCTGCTCTCCCAGGGATTTCACCGTCTCGGCTGGGGACAACTTGGTGCAGCTGGAATTGGGCCTGCCTCATTCCTACGGACTTGCCTGGCAATCACTGATCTGTGTCAGACTCTGGTTACCCTCATCTGATCAGGCCCTGCCTTGCTGACTCAACTTCTGCCGTGACCTCAGATCTGCCTTGTTATTACAGCCTCATCTGGCAGTCACTGACATGTTAGCTGACCCTGGTTGCTGCCATGGACATGCTCCGCTTTTCTGTTCAGGTGCTGTGGGACTGTACCCTTGTCAGCGAGAACCTTGCCCTGCCCACCCTGCTGGGACTTTTGGCTCCCAGCTCCGCTTTCATTCCCAGGTAGCCTGCCCTTGCTGCTTCCTGACATAAGGTTCAAACAGGTGATAAAATGAACCATTTCTTGTTCTTCTTCATAGCAGAAGTGGGTAATAAAATGTTTCTACGGACAGGAATATCAATAAAATAACCAGCCCTCACATATTATAGAACCGGATGTACTTGCTGCACGTTTGGCTCTGCGATTGGTACTGAACGGATTACTCAAGAAAAAACATTCACAGACATCAATTGTGCTGTTCTTAAGCATGTCACACTAAATTTGAGGGCCTGGAAAAATGCAGGACTACAGAAGGTATTCCCTTCTTTTCTTTCTGATACTTGGCATGATAAATGCATGTATTTTGGAGAATATTTAAAAACAAATGTTATACGAATTCCTCTTAGAAATTAATGGTAAGATAACTTTCTGAATAAGGTGGAGATATTACAGCTTCATCGGAATCCTTTGAAATTCCTCCTAAATTTTAAGTATTTTAAAATAAGCAATATAATCTTTCAAATATACGCTATACTACGTAGACTGTACTACACAGAAAAGTCTTGTCTTCCAGGCTTCTCTTCAGAAATACCTTTTTCCCTGAGCTCTGTGAACACATTCATACATTTTAGCTCATAGGTCACTCACATTGAACTTTTTGTTCTCACCGTTGTGATTTGTTCCACTTTCAGAGATTTTAAGGAGAAAGAAAGAGCCAAATTTTTATCACAGCAGGCAGTAGAATTCCAAATTAACAGTAAGTACAGTTGTCATCATCACAAAGGTTTTTTTTATCAAAAGTATGTTGTTATGGTATATGTACAAACTGGATTATAGAGAAAGTATTTCTCATTTTGAACTATCCTTCATTCTTTTGATAATGAAGTCAATATTGAAGAGAGTTCAATTTTTCTCTATTGTGTGGTTTGTTTTTATTTATTATTATTTTTTTTTCATTCTTTGCTTGGACAGTTTTCCTGTTCTAATTTCCTGGAGCTGGACATACAAAGTGGCTTCTTAATGAATCTTGACTACTGCTCATATACAACATTTTAACATCCCATTTGCATTGCATAAGCATTATAGCAGTACACAAATATTTGAAGGCTGTTAGAACATATGCAAGGCTTAAAAAAACAATGCTACAGAGGTGGATTCACAGGAGACAAGTTGCATATCGGTTGTGTAAAATTAAAGGTCTATTAAACAGATGAAGAGAAAAGACATAGTTTTTGACACGTCTGTGGATCCTAAGATGTACCATTTACTGGAGCTTCTGGCATCTTTTAATGTACAATATGCAGCTTTCCTTCAGACTTTTTCAGCTACTGTATGACATTTTTCTATACCTTTTGTTCTTATAATAAAGTTAAAACATCCAGTGTGATAATGTATTATGTGTGTTAGTATATTAATATAGAAAAAGGGAAATAAAAATCTGGGCTTTTAAAACTAAATAGTGAATACATGTTGCCAATCTCAATTTGCCTGTGAAGTCTGCACATAGAAATAGAAATTTCTTGATAGTTACTTGCATATTCAATCTTTTAAAGAAATATCTATTGAACCAACACTAGAAAAGCTGGCAGAAGAAAGAGTGGGAAGAACAACATGGTTAAAATATTTTTCAGTTAGAGCTTTATTTGCAATGGTTACTGCTCAACGTTTTAGTGAAGCTTTTATTTGCGTTGCAATCACTCTGAGAACCGAAGTGGTTATTTTAATTTTTGCTGTCAGAGGGTATGAGATATCCTACTTTGGCAAGAAAAACAGCAGATGTTTGACTGCTGATGTAAAAACATTTTTTTTTTTCAAAGGTGCTATCTTAGAGCAAGAAAATTTACACACACACAAAAAAGAGTTTGGAAACTGTAACCTTCTGTGAAAAGAGCTTAATGTGGTTTAAGAGTAGGCAGTGTAACTTGTTAAGATGCTGTTTTTACCTGAATTGCCTGCAAATAACTGAAAGTTTTCAGTTTCTCTGTTAAACTGCCACAAGAATGGCAACCAATATATATAGCTTCAACCCCAAAGCCTTTCCCCACCAATCTGCATAACTTGAGTATAAAAGGTCTGTTTTTTTTCAGAAAAACGTAACCTAGAATATCTTTTCCTGTTAACTGACCTCAGTATATCGTATGTCACATTATGCTTTCCTCTATTTAAGTCAAGTTAGTTCCTATCTACCTCACCTGCTCTGAGTGAACTGCGATTCCAGCAAAGTAATAGTAGATTAGTTGGGGAAAGGCATTGTAACTGGTTCATCTTAGCTTTCAGTTTCTTTTCTAATCTGATCAATATATACTTGGAAAGTAAGCGTTGACTGATGATGAAGCCTGTTAGCTGTATAAGATTGTGACAAGAGTGTGTGCACAAGGAATGTCTAGAAATGCTTTGTGAAGTACAATGTGTTCAATACATCTCCCTTTTCTGAGTCGCCATTTGCAAAAATCAATTCCTTTGTATTAACTTTCAATACTTAAAGGGGGCTTATAAGAAAGATGGGGACAAACTTTTTAGTAGGGCCTGTTGCGATAGCACAAGGGATAGTGGTTTTAAACTAAAAGAGGGTAGATTCAGACTAGATATAAGGAAGAAATTTTTTATGATGAGGGTGGTGAAACACTGGCACAGGTTGCCCAGAGAGGTGGTAGCTGCCCCATCCCTGGACACGTTCAAGGTCAGGTTGGACAGGGCTCTGAGCAACTTGATCTAGTTGAAGATGGCCCTGCTTATTGCAGGGGGATTGGACTAGATGACCTTTAAATGTCCCTTCCAACCCAAACTATTCTATGATTCTATAACTTGCATAAATCAATATTGTTTCAATGAAAATGTTTTGCAGAAAATGTGCAGATGAGAAAAATTAATAATAATTGCAACCAGAGCTCAAATGACTTTGTGCCTGCAAATAAAAAATGTTTACTTCATTTTGCCCATCAAATAAGTTGCTTTACATTTCTTCTTGATACTATGTTGTGGAATAATAAAGCTCAAAAATGTATATCATAGAATAATTACATGTTGAGTTTTCATTTTAAGCATTTAGAATATTGTTGTGGCTTAACCCCAGTTGGCAGCTAAGAACCACACACCTGCTCCCTCCCCCTCCCGGTGGGATGGGGGAGAGAATGGGGAAAAAAACCCTAAAACCCCTGGGTTGAGATAAAGGCAGTTTAATAGGATAGCAGAGAAAGAGAAAATAATAATAATAATAGTAGTAATAATAATGACAAAAGGATGTACAAAACAAGTGATGCACAATGCAATTGCTCACCACCCTGTGGCCAGTTGGGGTCAGCTGTCTTGGCTGTGCCCCCTCCCAGCTTCTTGTGCCCCTGACAGAGCATGGGGAGCTGAAAAGTCCTTGACTGGTGTCAGCACTGCTCAGCAACAACTAAACCATCAGCGCGTTATCAGCATTGTGCTCATCCTCAGTCCAAAACACAGCACTATAGCAGCTACTGGGAAGAAAATGAACTCTATCTCATTTGAAACCAGGACAAAGATATTTTATCATTCTGGAAAAAAGTGAACCAACAAAGAAGCAACTTTTGCATACTTACATACTGAGTTGAGAAATTCAATAGTAAGTTGAGCTTTGATTTTAGGCAGGTTTGAGCAAGTCTCCTCCTTTTTATCCTTTAAAAGGTAGTAACAATGCTACAGGAGCTAGTTGTTTTCACTGGATGAGCAGTGGTTTCTGGTCTCTATTATACTAAAATGGTCAGATGGAAAACAAGGCCCTGGAAATATCCAACCCATGTGTTTGGTGTATGGATTCTTGTACAGCCAGAGATCTTCTCCAAAGACTGCTTCATGAATAGGACTCTCCTTTGCACTATGTGTTGAATGAGTTCTTGTGTTTGAGAAGACGACAGAAGACTGGGGAAAAATGGAAGGGGGAGGGCCATGTGAGAAGGTTGGGGTGGAACAGAATTACTTCAATATTTTATTGCACATCCTATTTCTTGAATTAGTTATTTTAGGGAAAATACTGTCTAGGTTTATTACTTGTAACTAGTGATGTTAGCTGTGGTATCACAGAGTGGTTGAGGTTGGCAGTGACCTCTGGAGGTCATCTGATCCAACCCTCTGCTTAAGCAGCGTCACCTAGAACAGGCTGCGTAGGACTGTGTCTGGGCAGCTTTTGAATTTCTCCAGAGAGAGAGACTTCACAATCTCTCTGGGCAACCTGTGCCAGTGCTTGGTCACCCTCACAGTAACAAAGTGTTTCCTGATGTTCAGAGGGAACCTCCTGTGTTTCAGTTTGTGCCCATTGCCTCTGGTCCTGTCCCTGGGCACCGCTGAAAAGTGCTCGGCTCCGTCTTCTTTGCATCCTCCCTTCAGGTATTTACATACATGGATGAGATTCCCCCCCTCAGCCTTCTCTTCTCCAGCCTGAACAGTCCCAGCTGTCTCAGACTTACCTTACGGGAGAGACGCTCCAGTTCCTTCATCATCTTTGTGGCCCTTTTCTGGACTCTTTCCAGTATCTCTGCAGATTTATTTATGGTAGATTTCTTTTACAAGTGTTGGCATACATTTGGTTCCTAAATACGCATATGTTACAAAAGCACGTGTTTCAAATACAACAGGGTAACTGGCTTGCTCTTCCAGTTTTTGTACTGTTGTGCTTTTACCAGAAGTATTTATTCAAATGTATCAAAAATGTATTCTGTATGAAGAGGTGGTGTGCCTGCCTCTTTAGTCTGGTTGAGGCGTTGCTGGTTGCCTGTGTTGTAATGAAAATGAGTATATTTTATAATGTATTTTTTGATATAAAATTAAAATACATTACTTTGTCCCTAATGCCACCTGTGTATTGAATTAGAAAACAGTTACTGGGACTGGCAATATGTTATGCAGGCGCTGGATGCTAGACATGTATAGTGTGCTTCTGCTTTTCTCACACTAGATGGGACACTTCCAGGCATATATTGTGTTTTCAGTTATCGTGTCCAACCTTTGAGAATTCTGTTACCATTCCAAATTGTCTTGATGGCTTGATTGCCTGGTAGATTTCACAGTGCCTATGGCTATACTGAAAGCAGCAGCATTTAACAGTTTATGCTGAGGAACTGGAGGCATCTGGAATTTGGATGCAGTTCTCAGTGAATTTAATCACAACAGTTTTGTTTCTTTTTCTAGTATCAGTGCATTGGGACTATGGAAATCAGATATGTTCCAAGGATTAAATTGTTGGTATTTGCAAAAGACAAAAACAGTGAAAAGCATGGAAACAGTACAAACGTCTGTATTTTTAGACAGTTCAGGGCTTTGTTGCATGCTACTGTGTCTTGCACCTTGTGGGTTTTACAAGCCAAGCTATGGCAATGGGGTGGTCGACAAAAATGTCTTTATTTTTAGACAGTTCAGGGCTTTGTTGCATGCTACTGTGTCTTGCACCTTGTGGGGTTTACAAGCCAAGCTATGGCAATGGGGTGGTCGACAAAAATCATCTTTGTGCTTTTTCTCAAGAAGAAATTGTTCCTTGCATTAAGTGGAGATAAGAGAGATCTGAGGATGGATCAAGACAATCAAAATAAGAACAAAGCAGTTTCTGCCAGTCATCTAAACAAGGTTAAAGCTAAGGGGTGAAAGCTTTTGAAATAAGAGCAACTCTGCTCCTGAACTTGTTTGATAAAATAATCTTGCCTGGTCTGTTTCTCTTCTCACTTACTTTTTTTTTGCAGTGGGAATGTATTATTTCCTTGATTCTACTATTTAGAGCCCATAATTATTGTTGTAAAGGGTAAATGCAGAAGTAATAATTTTGGATATATCAATTACAATTAATACACATCTTAGTGAATGACATATTAAGTAGTCCACTTTTTTTCTCTAACTAATAACAGTAATCTTTTGCAGCTCAGGCCAAAGCAAGTGAGTTATGAAAATTACTAAACGTGTCTAGGGTAAAACTGTGCTTTGAATAAAAAGAAAAAAGAATTTGCACAAATTGAAAGTTTTAATTTGCCTTTTAATGACAGAGATTTTATTTGAAATTTAGCAACAGAAAAATCATTTAGGAACTTTAAGGTAATTGTTTATTGAGTTGTCTAATAGAGTTTGAGTCTGAAATTTGTCATGGATAAAGGTAAAATACATCACGTGCTAGTGTCTGATCTATAAGTCAAAAAGTTCAATTAATCACACTTAAATGTAGTTGAGCAATAAAGCGTATATTACACTTGCAGACAATTAATTGCAACTTTCAAAAAGCTGCTTAAACACTGAGGCTTTGGTTAAGGTCTGGGTCTAAATGCTGAAATATACTACTTCTAATACAGTTGGAAGGCAAGACTGGGTAAAAAGCTGATGTTTCATCTGAACAGTTTTATCTTTCACTGGTAACTGGTAATCTTACATGAATAAAATACAAATTACATACACTTTTTGGATGTAATCACCTTTTTAGTCTCAGAGGTTCAGCAGCCAGAATGTGAGAGCTAAGATGATAACCCCACACCATTTTCAAGTGCACTCTCTTCTCTAGCTGGAAATGTTTATTTTGATTATTGTGCCTTGGAGAAAGAAATAAAGTGACTGAACATCCTATTTAAATGCAGGATATTAAGTTCTGATTGGCGGAAGTGCCCAAGCCAAGAAAATGGGCTGACAGGGAAGGAAAGTAGCGGTGACTGGTTTGCTACCACAGTGGAAAGCCTGAGCAGTGTCTGAGAAGAGAAGTGCATCTCCTGTCAGGAGCGCTGTAAGAAAAGTGCACCCTGCGGGCACTAGGTAATGTCTTTCACTAGCAGAACTGTGTATTCTCTGCTGTTTTCTAGTCGTATTCAGCCTATGCAATCCTCAACATCTCTGTTACGTTTATGATACAAAGAACTACATAGTGTTTCTTTCTGTGGCTGCTTTTATATCGGTGAAGTTTAGTTACCCTAAATTGGTTATACTGAAAGTTTAGAGCAGCACAACTCTCTCTGCATAGGTGTGTTTAAGCATCCAGACACTTGTGCATTTTGTAACATTTTAGTTAGTTAAACCATGTATTTCAGGAAGGCAGATAGTAAGGTTTTTTAGGGAAATGCAGAATTCTTGACCAGCAGCTCTCAAGAGACTAACTTACATGACAGTTGGCAGCAGTACGTGTTCTCCCATTTTTTATGCAACACTAATAATTATGACCGCTTGGAGCCATTTTTCGGGGAAGTAAAATGCGATCTTATTCATCATTCACGGTTAGTCAGCACTTAGGTTCAGTTGTTCATTTTCTATTTAAAACAGGAGGTTGATTTGTTTGGGTTTTTTTTTAAATTTCCTTTGCCGCCATTGTAATTTGCAGAATTCCTTGACGTCAGAAAATGCCGTATCTCTAGCTGATGCCCGTTTCCTAGGCAATGTTAAGCCACTTCAGTGAAGCTGAGAAGGTCAGGTGAAATTGCCATTCTCCCAAACTGAGCCAAGGATAAAATGACATGTTTATACTCTTGTAATGATAGGATTCAATTAGAATTAATTTTGAGACAGTAAGAAGGAGTTTCTTGTAGCTTCTGTTTTTACATTAAAAACAAACAACAAAGCAGCCATTAACTGAAAGTTACAGGCACTGACATATCCCAATGAAATATGTGAGGCACAAAAAGGAAAAGATTGCAGTCAGAACCGTTGGCAAGTTTCTTTGAGTCAGTCATCCTTGTAAAAGGTATTTGGGCTGGGAGGGAAAGACTTTGACCATTACTTCTTTTCATTGTGCTGCTTTTCCCTTTCTCCTCTTTACCATCTTTCCACATTGTTACATCTCATCAGTATTACAGTGTTCTCCGAGTTGATATATGATTACGCAGTCTGCTGAATCACAGACATGGCCATATAAAATATTTCACTGCAAGTGGAATGAAAAGAACAGCCACTCTGTTACCACCTCTTTTTTTTCTAGGAGCTCATGTGCCCAAAGCTGTTCGAGCTGAGGCTCGCTAGGTGTCAGCAAAGTAGTCCAGAAAAAAGCATGCTCTCTGAGAATTAAAAAAGGAAGTGACACTTAAACTTCATGCATGTAGCAGAAATTTTAAAGCATATTAGGTTGTTTCAGTTCAGGTTAACCCAACCTAGAAAACTAGCATTCCTGTGCTTTCCATGCCATTAGCTCTGTTTTATTTCATAGTCAAACTGATTTCCGTACATAGAAGACATCACCTGTGTGTCTAGGGAACAGTGACTACATGCTGCCCTTCAGGCAGTAAATAAGGAAGACGATGAGTTAGAAAAGTGATCACTCCATGAACTTTTCAAAATACCCTACCTGCTCACACTTGAGGTGTGCAGTCTGTCAGGAATAACTTTCTCTTCCGTTTCTCGTGTGTTATCAGGTTCCATGGTTTCTTCTAAAGAAGCACAGAAATTCTGTCTCTTCTTTTTCTTTTTGGATTCCGCTAATTGATAAAACTTTCTGTATTTTCTCTGGCTTTCAGCTAGCTTCTGCAACAGAAGATAGCATCTGCCTTTGCACTCAAGGCAATTGTGCTTGCCAGCCACTCAGATGTCATCTTCCACTGGCATGCTTCATTCTGGCTAACGCTGGGCTCAACAGTGGGGTTTTATTTTATTCCTTGACAAACATTATCTGATAAATCAGCTTCCCTCAGAACTTTGCCCTTATTTCCCAATGCCTTTTTAATATTTTGGCCTACTCTTAGGGCTGTTTGCAAAGGCTTGCCTTGCCACTCAAACAGTTCAGAACCAAACAGTTCAGAAAAGCCTTTTTATAATCATCACAAAATTAGCTTTACCAGGAACTACTGTAGCAGTAGCCATAGCTTGCACTTGAAGACCAAGCAGCTTCTACTACATGATATGCGGCTCATGGTGCGGATGGG
>VZTL01076785.1:0-25960 GCA_013400535.1 Scopus umbretta | reverse complement strand
AAAAAAAAAAAAAAAATCAGGCTGGTAGTATTTCAGTGAGGTGCTTCCTTTGCTTTAAAAAGGAATATATAATACCTTTTATTCTGATCCGTTGGAAAATACTTTTAAATTTGATAATCATTTCAAATGCCCTTTGCAGTACGCCTGTCTGCCAGCACGAAAAGTTGTTGAGGCCAGCAAAGTTTGTCGAACCAACATGGACTGCCAGAAGGACTTTGTTCCAAGCTTTTGTGTGACTCCTTCTTTAGAGAACCAGACACGGCTAATCAGGGTAAAACATCCACCCCATATTGACATGCTGTATGTAGGACACCCCATGCATCTTCAGTACACAGGTTGGTATTATTTATCAAAACAGTTTAACAAAAAAGATTTCTAATATGGTTTAGTTTGCCTGGCTGCTTGAACAAGGTCTTGGAGCGCTGTCAGTTAACTTGTTTAATGCAGAATCCATTTCTTGTTACAGCCAGTGGAGAGACATGGACTACTCAGGCCTAAAATGAAATGGGCACAGTGCAATGAGTTACGAAGGTAATAGAAACCATATGTGATATGAGATGGTTGTTTTTTCAGAAAAGTATGCAAGGACTATTTCTATAACAGTTCTCACTCAGGTTAGTCATGGGAACCAGGCAGCTGCATTTTCCTAACACATGAACTTCTCTAAATGCTATTGTAAAATCTCTAGGGCATCTTGCTCTAACACCTTGCCTGGAATATTAGCATGACTGCTTAAATCGCACCTAATATCCAAGTATCTGTGACAGATTCCCATGACTACTGAGTCACAAGTAAAATCACAGCAGGTTTTTTCCTGATTATTTTTTTATTTATTTGAGTGCCCTAAATTAAATAACGTATACCAGTTTAGTTCCTTACTTTGAAACAGACTATGGCTCTCCTTTAGGCAAGCTTATATCCTTGAGCCAGGTATAGAAGTGAAAAGTAATTCTGCTCCTGGAGCAAGTATGGAAAGAATGAACAAACTCTTTAACATCCCTACTTAGTAGCTTGAGCGGCATGCTGAAAATTAGCTTCAAATGGGCTTAAAAAAGTATGAAATGTTAAACTACTCTCCCTTCCTGTGAGGAATCTGTCCGTTCCTCACACACAGCTATACCTCACAGGGTATATATTTTATATATTTTTTTTTTTTTTTACTTCAGACACCTTGAAATACCTCCTTAGCAAGGCGTTGTACTTTTCTGAATTAGCATTGGAATTAGGTACAAAAGAGCTTTAGAAACAGTGATGAAATCTGGTAATGTGGATCCGTTAGCATTCTTGCATAAACATATTTTTAGTTAATCTGTCAGTCTTTATCTTTCTGTGCTGGTCATATTTTGATACTCTGTGACAATTTTTTTATTTCTACTTGTTTACACTGTACCCTCGTTTAAGCCCAACATATGATCTCTTCACTTGTTATTTCTGCCCTCTTGCCATTTAGGAGGAAAACATTGTTCACTTGTGTGATAGCAACACACAGTTCTGTATTTGATGACGTCTATTCCAAATGCAGCAACAAATTTTAAGACTAGAGTTTGATAATTAAAGTTCCCTTTCTTGGTCTCTAACAACACAAACTGTAGGTACTCTAGAAGAATTGATATTGTTCTCTTTTCTAATATGTTGGAGCAATGGAATTTTAGTCAGTGTTTCCTACTGAACAGTAATTGCAAAACAGTCAAACCTGTCAGTGTTTCAGAAGTCAGAAAATAATGTTATTGCATCTAAAGAGAGAGTTGTACTTTAAGAAGTTACCGTGTAAAAGTACGATTTTCAGTGCATTTACAGGAATATAATTCTAAAGTGATTTACTGTACCCTGGGAATTGAACATTGAATGTGTTAATTTGAAAGCTAAAAGCTTGACTTTATTACAAACTTTGCTGAAAATGCAACCCATGTTCTATGTTCCCCTTGGGAAAACATCGGAGCTAAAATTATAGGATCCTGGCTGGGGCAGCAGGTAGTCTACTGCACCATTATACAGTTCCATGCATTCTGATGAAACAACTTCTAAATATTTCAGACATAACTTTGCACTGTACACTACTGGCTTGGGGCCAGCAGGTTTGATTTTTTTTTTCCAAATGTGACTGATCAGAATGTGGTAACCGTTTTTTTACAGTTAAGAAAGGAAAATAATTTCTTCCTCTACTGCATGAATTTTGAAATTGGAATATGTTTTAGTGGAATACCTTATTCTTTAGTGCGATCTTTCTGCCTGCAGGAGGCATTACTTTTTAGAGTAGTGCTACATTTAACACACAATCTAATATGGGAGTTGCACTAGTGTGTACTATGACTTTATTTTCTCTAGAAATGTCACTGAAGTAATGTTTGAAAAACATTCTAAAATTATGCATGTATCGTTTTCTATTTAGGCTTGTATTGTTGTCATGATAGTCCTGGTTTATGGAGGAACATAATTATTTCATATTCTCATTTGAAGCTAGCTTCCAGAGACAATATTTTTAAAAATATATATCCGTATTAGCTACTTACAAGAAATAGGCTACACAACTTGCTTCTATAAACGTTTCTGTTTCCTCAAAGTAAAATATTGTAGCAAAAATATTTTTGTTGATATGGATGCTATACATAGCTCTTGCTTCCAGTATATAAAAAAAAAAAAACCTGTGAAGAATCGTAATCCTAAATGAATTTACAGTGCTGGAGATTTGGCCAAAACTAAAACAGAAGAAATGATTAGGAATGCATGTTGCTTAGGGTGGACACATTGATTAATCCTTTTAATTAGCATTCTCTCTGTAAACAGTGTCTAATGTAATCCAGTATAAATTCATACTGTGGGTCTGATTCATGTGGTATTACTCAAGACTTTTAGACTTTTCTTATTGCAGGCCAGTTATGTTCTAGAGGCTCTTCCTATGTTGGACAGATGATATGCAAGGTTGAAATGGAGGGCCTTGTCATTATTGCCATGCAATTTTGCAGGTTTTTTTCTGTATTTTGTATGGGTTTTTTTATTCCTTCATGGCATTTCTGGTATTGCAAAATCTTGGCTTCCTTCTCTGGCCCTTGTTCGTTGGGAAGAATCTGGTAACTAACATTCACATTTGAAATTTGCACTGCTTGAGGGAGGATCATATCCCTGAACGTTACTGTATCTGCATCACCCATCAGGGATCAAAAACTGCAAGACTTCCTTCATGAAAAGAAGATGGAACTTACCTAGAAGATAATTTTCCCAAACTGGACAAGTCTCCTACTTCTGTTGTATCCAGGTCTTCTAAAAAAAAAAAAAAAAATCTGCTTCCTAGCTTTGGGGAGGTTTTTGGGCAACAACAGCCATAATCCCTGATGAAGGTCTGTCTGGTACAGTCTGGTTTCTCAATATTTCCATGCTTGTTTCCCATTATTGTTGAAGATGATCCTTCTTTGCTTTCAACCCAGATTTAAAGGGTTACATATATAGTTCTTCTGGAGACCACACAGAAATATCTCATACCATACTGTCCCTCTCGTCCATAGCATACATGCCCTTTCCCCCGTGAAGAGGTTTAGAAAAGCTCTTTGGTCAACCTAGTCTCCAAATCACTTCTAATTAAAATTGTGTCTGTTGTGCATTCTTCTCAATATTTGCCAACACCATGTAGCATTAGCCAACAAAAGAAATGTTAATTCCAGGTCAAATAATTGTTTAGATTGGGAAAACAATTACTGTTTCTGCTCATCCAGCCTCATTGCTGTTCATGTCTTCCCAGCAGTGTCTTTTGAAGACAAGCCTGGAGAACATAATTTCTGTAATTCTTTTGGTATTCCTCAAAGGACAGATTTGCCTGCTGCCATTAGGTTTGATCTATTACAGCCACTAAATTCATTGCCCCATATTACAGTGTCTAGAGCTCAGTCCAGCAACTTCTTGAAGAGTTTCTTTGTGTTTTCGAGATTGCTTCAGCAGCAAGGTTTGGAGTTTAGATCCATGTCTGGTGGCTGTCAGGGACAACAGACTGTCTGAACAAAGAGGGAAGGAGATTAGTGATCCATTCTCAATGGACAACTTCAGGTTCAGGATGGTGACTTGCTAGTGGCCATTAAGTGTTTGTCAAGAGGCAGTCAAGCTTTGAAATTACAGTATATTGCAGTGAATGTCTTTTGAAACCTTTGAATACACTGTCTGCCTCAACCATTTTGCTATTTTGGCTCCTGAACAAGAGGTCTGATCAGATATTCTGATACCAGCCTTCAGCTTGATGAGTTGTTTGCTTTGGATATCACTTGACTTGGATGCCTCTGACTTTCTGAGCTGGGTGGTGTCCAGGATTTCTGTTTGTTATGTTCTTCACTCAGTAGGCCAACAGACATTTATTTTCTCTCAGTTCCCCTAAACCAAAGGTCCTTCTGAAGCTAAGGTAAGAGAGAACATGATTTTCAAGCTGTCTTGGCACAGCTGTGGCAGTTTTGGTATTGGAAAGTTCTCTGCTTGTTGCCACACCAACCCCATTCTTTTTTTGGGACTCCTTGCTATCCAAGTCTCTCCATCCCATGATATGCTTGCTGGTTGGACTAATTATCGCTTCTGACTCATCAGACGGGCCTCTATTAACAGAAGAAAATGTGTTTATGTGGCTGAGTGGACCAGTTCTCTGCCTGATATGCCTTTGGAACTACTTCCCCCTCATCTTTGTTCTGGTGTCCTTGAATTGTTTATTGAACCCGAAGAAATCTGATCTTACTCTTAACTAAGACATACTTAGCAGCACTTTTGGCATGTTATGTGCTAGTGCTGTGAGGTTCCCAGTGTTCTCTTACCCTATGGTTTTAAAATTTCTCAAAGGGTGGGTTAAATTGTTCCTTTCCCAAGGGTTGTTGCTACTGAGTGGGATTTGAACTCTTGCTTTCACGTATCTCTGTGGAGATGGTATTTCTTATGGCTATAACTTTTTCCCAGGCTGGTAGGGAAAATTCAGGCCATTGTGGCTGGCCTCAACTCGCGTCCAAAGTTGTTCTTTAGGGACAGAGTGACTATGGTCACTGTGGGATCTTCTGCAGGTACTGCAACAGAAGAATTTTCTGGCCTTTAGAGAAAATACACGTGTGTACCCACAGTATGAATGTGTACATGTGGACTGCATATGTTGAAAAAAGTCTGGTAACTATAATCTCTTTTTATATGTTTTTCTTTGAAGAGGACTTAAATTATGCAATATGGTCTTTATGACTACAGATGTCCAGTTGCCTCTGAAAGTATATATCTTAGATCTACTTTTACTGAAATTATGCTAATTGTATTTTGTGGAGTGACTTTACTATGATAGTGGCCATGTTTAAGAAAGCTTTAATGGCCGCACTCTTTTAAAAACAAAACCCAAGCAAAACCGTATTTAGATTAGTTATCCTTGAAGAAATGTCATTTCAGATCTGATTTTTCTGGAAAATGATAATCTAAAATTCATAATGTTATAATCCTGGAATGACTGTTCATATTTTGTGTATCTTTATATTTTCATTTCAGTGAGTCTCAGCAGTTTTGTACCACGACAAAACTTTCTAAGCATTGATCTGCCTGTGGTGATAGAGACATTTTGCAAGTATCCTTTGAAGTATGTTTGTTCTTTTAAGGCAAGAAGGAAACTGTTTAGAATTTGGTGACCCAGCAACATTTCAGTTGGATATCATTTTAGACAGGATGCTCTGAAACATTTCTGTAGAGTTTTGACATCTTTATCCCATCTCTGCATTGATTATTGTCCATGTGCCAAGCTCAGAATGAAATCTCTCACTTTCTTGTGCTTAGCAGGATATTTTTGGTCAGTGCTTTTTTTAACTCTTTCTTGAGGGTGAGTCTTAACAGCTCTGATGAGAGAGTCAAAGTAAGCCTCAATTTACCACAGGACAAATGAGATGTTATTGCTAGCTTTGGTATGTCAGAGTTTTCTCATTTTTGAGTCATTATACTGAACTAAATAACAGGGCATCGTTGTTCACTTGGGGTTTTTTTCCTTCAATAGAAAAGAAAACTTAGCCTATTCAAAAAGCAGGATGATAATTCAGTTAAAACATGCCTATTAATGAATGAGATGATATATGTACACATACATAAAGGGTAGTAGGCTTGAATATGGCTAACCGAAGAACCCTTAACCTTAGAAACTAAAATGTGTGTGGCTGCAGAACAATTAAACAGTGTAGTTCAGTGTAGTCTATAAAACTAGAGTAAAGATGCTACATAAGCTCCCCTTTTCTGGGAACACACCAAGGTTCACACTGACCCAGCTGCTTTCTGAGTCATCTGTCTTCTTGTCTGGCCATTATAGGATGGAGGCAGATATTACAGTTAGCAAGCCTTTACCAATAATAAAAATTATCTACCCTTGCCTCATTCTCACATGCACATGCACGTCCAGAAATCCACTCAAATTTTCTGGCTAACAGGTAAGTAGGAGTGAGAGGCCAGATTTCCAATTATATCCTAGCCACTTACTTACTCCACCAAGGGAGTGTTTTGGAAAATATTCCTAATCATTATTCCATACTTAGGTCATAGGTCTAGAATACATTCTTACTTCAGATGTGGTATCAGAGCTATAACCTTCCTCCAAAACCACACAAAGCAAGGAAGGAAGATGGGCAGTATTAAGTGTGGTTTTGCTGTCTCCTGCTTTCATCCAAGTTGTGAAGAATGCAGGTTGTTTAAGTATCCAAACCTAGTGCTTAGAAACAGATGAAGCGATATGAAGGCAATTCTCTGAGCTGGTATGTTACGGTGTAAAACTCATTGTACTCACATAATTTCTGTGAAACAGAATGGCAGCTACAAAAAAATAACCCTCATGTGTTTCCCTCTGCACAGTAGAAATAATAAAAAAACGTTTTGTATTCTTTTTTTTTTTTTACGTTTTCTTGGATATTATTCATGAACCTTAATTAATGTCAACCAGGTACCTAATTTCACTGTCAGGAGCACTGGCAGTTATCAACGCTGTACCCTGCTTCGCTTTGGATGGTCAGTGGATATTAAATTCATTCCTGGAAGCCACTCTGAGCTCCCTGATTGTAGAAAAACAAAACAGAGAGCTTGTTGGATTTTTAGTTTTGCTTGCTGGTAGTGCACTTTTGGCTGCCAATGTTGCATTGGGACTTTGGATGGTGACAGCACGATAGAATGTTGGATACGCTTCCATCAGTTCTCAAAGTATACAGAAATAATGAATCCATTGCCTTTTAAAACTTGTTCAGTACTGAGATTGAAATAATTCCCTTAAAATGACACTGAAAGAACAATCACTGGTGGCTGCTGTTTTAATTTAAAACTGCACAACTTTGTGTCTATGGTCATTGGAAATCTAATAGAAAGAAGTAGGAACATTTTAAGTACTCTTTAAGCACTGTACTAATTTTGGAGAAATTGCATTGTGCAGTTTCAAGGAAAAAGCTTAAGACTTAATTAATTAGATCTCAAAATAAGGGAATTATTTGGTCTCAAACATTTGTGAAGTGGGAAAAAAAAACACTTAGGTTTTATTTTATAATTTGGATAATTGTCAGAAAATCTATGTGGGCTCTGATAATTTCTCAGTCAGCATAGTCTTGTCTTGTTTGTGGTTTTTTTTTTTTTTTAATCTGGTATTCTACCAAACTGGACTCTAAGAAGCCCTAAAGTCTGATCTCAAATTGGTGAAAAGCTAAGTAAATGTTTACCATATGTTAATGAGGAGAGAGAGGCCATATGGGTTAGTGTCTTTCCTTTTCAGCTGGCCAAAATGACTGAAAGCATGTTGTCCTCAGGATGGAGATTTGAAGCGCCAATATCTGTTAAGAATGAGGCATGTGGGAAGATAACAAAGCCCACATGTCTGTGTTTCTTACACATTCAGTTGTATATTATACGCAGCTGAAGATTTTTTAAAGGCAATATTTGTCAGCAATAGTTACAAGATAACTGAAATTTAGTATCCGAGTGCTGAAGTATGCTGTGCACAGTTATTCCTAAGTGATAAGTAACGTTTGTGTTGTTTTACTCAGAAAATAATACTGTATCATACCTGTTTACAGTTAAAAGTGAAACCTGTTGTTTTTACGGTGTCTATCTTCTGATGCTATGCATGTAGTACGTACAGTAACTCACTGACGGTTTTCTGTCTTTCAAAGGGTTGTTTTCCTTTGCTAGGATTCATTCTACTCAAAGATAGCTAACAAAGATGTTTAGCTGAAGCTGGTCTTGGATCAGAACCGTTGAGAGGAAGAATATGCTTGTGAATTGAACTGTTTAAACATTTGGCTTTGAATGAATACAGACCATATCCTTGCTCTTAGATGAACAGTCAGTGTTTTGCTGACTGAAGTATGTCTGACATACTTTGAAGCTCTTTAAGTCTGTAATATTTTGTACCCAGTAGGATTACATATTGACTGTCATGTCCTCCTATGCTATATTACCTAGTTTATGTAAATCAGGTCCAATTACAGTCTTGGCTCAATATAGGCTGATTTTTTTTTTTTTAAAATGCTCTAGTTTGGGAGCCTAAATATTTGAAATAGGAAAATTTTGAAAAACACCCTGCAACTTCTGGCTCGCACAGTACTCCCCGTAGGAGCTGCTGCAGCTCAGAGTTCCTTTACAGAAATGGCCTTTCCATCAGGAACTGACGTGGAAGCTAAGCTCGCAGACACTGGCCTGCAGGGAATACTGAAACAGTCATGACCAGCTAACCTCTTGGCACTAGAGGTAAAAGCCTGGGCAATTTTAAAAGTGGGACTGAGCCCAATTCCTGGTGCTACTGCATGGATTCGTAACTATGATGTTTGCATTTGCCCACTGATGTGTTGCTGTGTTTTTTCACAGTAGCCTTCACACGTAACTCAAGATGTATTCTTTTCTTAATACGATGCAAGCAGTAACGAGAGATCATGTTTGTGTATTTGTTGTCGCGTTCATTTACTTACCTCGCCAGTGCTGTCCCAGGCTGGGTGGGCCTCTGGAAGTTCACCTCTGTGGGGTGGCAGGCCTGTGCCTCTCGTTTGCAATCGTTTCAACGCAGGCATGTCGGCACAGATCCCGCTAAGAGAGACTAAATCCTCCAGTCAATCCAGCGTGAGTCGGTCCCTTTTTGGGGACTGTTAAAATTTTGTCACACAAAGTGCAAGAAAGCACAAACAAACTATCCGAAACTACCAGCGGGCTTCTCTTTCTTCAGGAGACACCCTGAAAGCCTAACTCATCATTACTCCTGGAAATGCATAGAGGTTTCAGGGTAGCACTTCTGATGGGCCACTCTGCCATCTATCCGTGGACAGGAGGGATAGGAGCAGCCTGGTTCTTGCACAAAGCCTGACTCTGAAGCCACGCTCCAGAAGCCTGCTCACTCACCTAAGTGGCTGCTTACTAATCTGAGTTCTTCCTTTCAGTGGCTCTGTGCCACTTCACTCTGTCTCTGTGTCTTGTCCACTCTACGGTGCACAAAATTAATTTGTTCTTAGGAGTTTTAATGCAGTTTAGTAAGACAGGATATTTCCTTTTCAACACGGCTACTCTTTATGTACCAGAGTTGCAGTGCTGTCTTACTGTCTAAGGCAACAACAAATGCATCTAGGGCGATTTCAAAAATACTCTGTGACAAACGTTCCGAGTTTGACACTTTATATATTCATGTTGACTACAACTGCTTGGGGCAATCTTTTAGCATAGTACCCCTCCTGGAGATGTAGGTAAGAGATTCAAAAAAACAAATTTTCTGAATTAACATACACAAGTTGCATCTGCTATAATGAGGCTGGCAGGTTGTGCCAGGTTATTTAATGTGCTACTGAAACATGGTGTTTTATCAAAGGAAACTAAATCCAGTTTATTTGACTTTGCACAATCACTGAAAGCTACAGGTTGTACTGGAAGTATAACTAGAGGTAGAACTTCAGTCTGTGTTTGACCTCATAATCACAAAGAGGGTGGAGAAGACATCGGTCATGGTTTTAGCAAAACAGACACACTAGTACACTGTAAAGACCCTGGTTATCTGCTATGGCAGAGATAGTACTGGAAGTGTTTAAAAATAATTGACGGATCCATTTCTCCCTGTGCTGGAATTGTCCTGAATAAGGGTGGATTTAGTTACATACCGGTGCTTTGAATAAGACTTTAAGCAAACCGGGTATGAATGGTGACCCAGCACATCTTAGATTACCTGTGGACAAAGGTAATAGTTAGGTCAGACCACTCTCTGAAGAAAAAGTTGTTCAGTGGATCCATTGCATTCTCCTAGAAGCCTAACATATGGATCACATTCTGATAAGCTAGTGTTACTGGGAGGGGCTTTGCTGGGATTTTGTTTGTTTAGCAAGAGAGGAGACGGAAGGACATAGAATGTTTTTTGTGTGTTGGATTTTTACTCTGGAGTATTTGCAACGTTTCTTCTATTTCTGTTTTTTGTAAAAATGGAAAGGAAGCCTTTCCTTAAAATGAAATCTTTCCACTTCTCATTCTAATTAGCCCGTCAGAACGTAACATATTCTTTAAGACAGAATCCGTCAATATAATTATAGGGCATATTGACTGGAGTGTAAACCAGAACACTCTTAAAAAATTGATAGATACTGCTATTTATATATATATACTATGCATTTTAAATCTGTATCAGATGGAAAAAGTAATGTCTAATATTGGGAAGTGTTATACGTAGCTTTTTCTTGAAAGTTGCCAGAAGAATTCCATAATTGTAATCAGTAGTTGTTCTGATTTGGTTTTTATGAGAATTGGTTTTTTTTTATATCAGCAAAGACTTCCGTAGCATGTTCTGGTAACACATGATGTGACATGAATAAGGCTAACTTCTTAGCATGGTGGAAGTTACACACTCTTTGCTAACTTGGGAAATTAAAACCAGCTTGCTTCCGTACAAGTTAAATGAAAGCGACTTCGCTAGAAAAAGCGTAGACAAACTTGCAGATTAGTCAGCCCAAATTTATGAGCCACAGTGGAAAACCTGTGAACTCATCCTTTTTATTTAGAATGAAACAACCAACTGTTGATTCTGCATTTGTGTATATGTGTGTGTATACAGGTATATATACATATAACAGGCACGTACACAGCCGCGGTCTGTGCTGCTGCTTTTTTGGGAATAACTTAGAGCAGTCCTCCATACTCTGCAATGTAGGCTTTTTTTTTCTTTCTTTTTCTTTCTATGAATTCCATGGCTTTCTCTGGATTTTAAAATTGCAGCTATGTTTTTCTCCCATAACTGATCTAACTTCTTTATTAACAGAAGACAAGTGATGGACATGTGTAACCAGAGCTGCATGAGTTTTGTTCGGCTGATCTTTAGAATATGTTTCTTGCTTTCTGTGAGGCCTCAGCTACAAGCATGGTGAACACAGATTTTTCAGGGCAACTAAAAGAGTTCAGCCTTGGAATCCATCACGCTCTAAAAACTGCTATTTGGGCTGCTCTGAAGGAGAACTGGGATGAGTGAGACTGTGTTGAGTATACTGAAGAAATAACGTTTTCAGGACAGACCATCCCACGGCAGTCAGGGTGTTTCAGCTTTCTTGAAATAAGGATATATTTTTGTCCAGTTTAGAACATCAACAATCCAAGTTTTCCCAGTAGTTTCCTACACGTTTTACATGACAGCAAAGGGTGACCTGTAGCAAATAACTTTTAAAATAAATTCTGTACGTCGTCTTTGTGAAAGAACTGAATTTGTATCTGGATGTCATTTGTGACGGATGAAGAAGGATTAGAGAGGTTCATGTAGCCTAGTCTGTATTTAATTGTTTTTAAAAGTTGTGATTTAAACTCTAGAAATCAATAGTTATTTGTGAAATATGCGTTCCATACACCTGCATTCAGACCAGTTCCCACAACCAGTCTTGCCTCAGCTTTGTTCTTGTGACCTTGTGAGTCAGGAAGCTGAATCTAACTCAGGTTCAGATCCAGCAGTAGCAGTTCCTTTATACCCTCTTTATCCTGAATTTCATGTAACACTATATATAGATTAGTTATTTAATGCAGCCGAGTTATCTGGCGTACATATCCTGCATTAACGCAGCATTTGGGAAGCATTGTGCTAGGGACTGCCAGCAAACGGCAGCTCTGTGACTCTTGCTTGTTCCTTGGACTCATCCACTACGATCATGTGAGGAGCAGATGGCAGCGACTAAGGGCAGTGAAGAACCTCAGTTTGTGGCAGTGTTATGAAACCTTCACACGCCTGACCCAGTGTGAAAGGACAGGAACAAAGAGCAGGATATGACACTGCAATTCCATTCATTCCACTGACTTTGGCATGAAATGTGAAAGGAACTTGTAATGAACATTTCAGAGCATGCAGATATGTTTTCCAGCCCGTCACTGAATCATTCAGTGACTGGTGATCAAACTTTTTTTTTTTTTTTTCCCTTTGAAGTTTGTCATTCCATGTGCTGAGTAAGCGGCATGGGTAGTTGTGGCTTATTTAGTATAATGGACTTGGATGTTTCTCACTTCTAGATGTTCATCTCGGGTTGGTTTTTGCAGCATCACTCTGTCATTGACCTTCACTTGGTACTAGTTTGAAAGTTTGGGGGCTATTTGCAAGCTGTCACTGGAAAAATCTAGTTTCTTCCTTCCCAAGTTGTTTGTTAATATTTTAAATTCCTCTTTTCCTTACATAACTTTGCTTTTAGATTTCATACACTCAGATGATCTTATCTGAAGCTCGTCAATGGAATATGTATCGTTTTGAAATTCACTGTGTTTTGGGTTTTTCTCTTCCCTTTACATAGCCTTATTTTTCACACTGACTCACAGCTGTGGAATGTTAGATTTCTAGACCCTTTGTTCCCACTATGCATTGTTCATGATCATGGGGTTTTTAAAAAAAAAAAAAAAGAAAAAAGAAAAAAAAGAAAGCTTCATTTTGAAAATGTCAACTAACAAATATATGGAACACTTTGAATAATGTATTGTGTTTTTGTTTTGCTTTTTTCCTCTATTTAATCAACCAAACAATAAGTATTGTTTTCTATGTATGATAAATGTATCCTGCAAATAAATTCATTGTTTGATTGTTAGCGTGCTTAAATCTGTTTTTAAAAATAAGGTAAGAGTGACATAATTCCTTACTTGTGGCAATTACCATATTCTCTTATATCTTCTCACACTCTTTCATATGTAATTTATATTCTCTCTCTGGGTACCCACAAGGTACTGCTATCCTTTTCAGTATCTGACCACCTCCTAAAATTAATAACAACTACCCCTTTACTTTCCCTTAATTACCAGCTTATCACAGTAATAGTTCGAGTTGTAACAGAAGCACGTCCAGATAAACACCTACGCATTGCTCCGGAGCAAAGCTAAGCTTCATTTTAATGTGAGCAAGGTGCATAGTGACTGCCTTACAGGAGCAGATCCCTTCTCCCTTGGCTTAGTCCCTCTGTAATTCTTCTCTTCTGGAGTTGTGGACTTCTGTTAGCTTGGTTTGCAGTGAAATGTCGGACACAGGATGCCGTAGTCAAGGTAAGTGAAATCGCCTCTCTGGGTGTCAAGGCCAGCCCTATGTGAAGAACTTGGAGTCAGACGTTAAGGGGATACGTTAGGTATCGCAACCTTTGAATGGCATGTACAGGCCAGAGCTGGGCACATACCCTGGCTCGTCCTGAACAAGTTTACGTGGGTAGCCAGATGCTATCTGGGGCTGCATGGTGTAACCAGCTTGTTTAGCTTCCTTTGAGAATGAATGCTTGAGAATTACCGCTCCGTTTCTTGAGCAAGCTCATCTAGCGTTAGCCAGGTTATTTGCACTGAGAACTACATTGTCCTCTGTTGCTTATTGGGCAAGCTGTTGCTTTATACAAGCAGAGCTGTTTCAGCAAGCGTGGCTTTGTTCCCAGATAAAAGATTACCATGAGAAACAGGCACAAAGCACAGATCGGACACATTGGTAGGATTTCCCAGATAGGTCGCTATGCAATTGTCTGAGTACTTGCATGAGGAGACGGCTTTTTTTTTTCCTCCTCTTTGTCTTACCCATGTTAAAGGTAGAGACAACAGTTTATTTTTTCTGAAGCATTGAAGCTTCTAGGAGGGCCCTGATTTTTTTCAGTTGGTTTTGAAAATGTTGTCCCTTATTCTGATTATGTATGTTCTGTAGTCGGAAATAAAATCAGTGATGTCTTGATGTCATCTCGAGGAATGTTGCCTTAATCACTAATACAATTTCAGGGTAAGATTTAAAAAGAAATACTCTATCTATGAGTCTTACTGCTGCTAACTTTCTAAAGAAGGCTTAATATAATTCTTCCTCTGATCATAGTAGTTTGAATCACCAAGCAGAAGCATTCTTAAACATCTTTAGTAGATCTGCATGCATTGAACTCACTCATTTAAATCTTATTTAAGATTTTTATGAGCTTCTGATGTGAACTACCCAATGAAACACAATTTATGGCTTGATTCTAATCTTATGGTGGTAAAGTGGGAGAGTCCACATCTTTCGTGAGGGCTAAAGAGCAGCACTGACTTTTACTAACTTTTTGTCCCCTTTTTTTAACCTCAGACAGATGTGGGTCTGGTGTTGACTTTGATGCTTTTAAGGATGCAGTGTTGTTCAAATAGAATTGGATGTTCTTGCCAATTATGTGTCTTATTCTCTACATTTCTGACTAATTCTACCTCTTTTTAGTTCTTTTCAAATATAGTAGTGGCTGAATACTACGTAACTGCCAGTTCTGGCAGTCTGAAAACACATTGGTCGTACATCCTTTTTTATTTCCCCTGAATGGAGTCTTTCAAACTAAAAAGAAATAATTTTATCTTTTTTATTATTATTATTAAATGTCATCCTTTTTACTTGCTATTGGATTATGAAAGCCTCTGTGTCTTTTTCCCTTTCACAGCTCTGTGAGGATCTGTCGCGGGGCGCGGCCTGGAGAAACGACGCTGACTCAATATGAGTGAATAGTCGAATCCGTTTATTTCTCCGAATAGCATAGTATATATAGAGCTGCAAGCATACACGGCAGTTATTCATTGGCTATATAATTTGTAACAACTTTTACAATAATCCATTTATTGCTCTTATCTCTGCTCCGCTGACAAACAATAGTTGTTTCTGTTCTCTGCTCTACTGACACACAGTAGTTGTTTCTGTTTTCTTCATTATCAGCTACCCTTTTGCAGCCATAAGCACTTTGCTTCAAGGCTGCCTTTCCCTGTTCAAAGACAGAAATAATTCTGTCTTTTTACTAAAAGTTAAGATTGTCCAGCAGATCGTGACCTTTCTCTGCTAGATAACTTCCCACAAGGATCTCTATTAAAATATTACCAGATATTTTTAAAATGCAAGTTCTTCTAAGCCTACTGAATTTGATTCAGTTACCCACACAGGCATCTAGTGTGGTCTGAGATATCCTAAGGTGTTCTTAGGTTAATAATCTGCTTGGAACAACGTTTTGAAACTCATCCCCTACTTGTCTCCGTTCTTCTTCTGTTGGTTTAGGTCTGAGGGTTTCTAAGACCTATGCATGGGGCTGGCAGATGTGGGTGAGGCCCTGTAGGAGATCAAAGACATTCTGGACCAGCAGCTGGATACTCGGAGGGGCACCTGAGGGCATTTTGTATCACTCCAGGTGCTCATATGTGGGCAAAAAATCAAGCCTGACTGACTCCTTTTCTTCCCTTGCATTTCTTTTTGACTCATGAATTAAAGTGGAATATGAGGTTTTTTCTGAGGGAGGTTTTTTTTTGCATAAAAACACATCTAAGCTTTTCTGTTTGTGCGTAATAGTGCTATACAAGCTGTTCTGTACACGTTAGGCTAGCAGAATACATGCATTCTCCTCCTTCTCTGGACCTTAGGTCTGGAAGCAGCAGCAAAGAGTATTGCTGCTTTCTCTACAGCAAGAAAAAGGAAGGCTTATTTTACAAGGAAAATGCCATCTGTCTCCAGATGTGGAGTGGTGGGAGCAGCAGTGTACAGATCGACAGGAAGCGATGAAGAGACACCAGGTGGAGACAAGGCTGCGTGAGGGGACTATGATCATCTTGGCCAACTGCCACAATTGTGTGCTTGACTCTTTTTTTTTCCTTTGGAGGAGAAAAGGAATGGTGAGACTTGCAGTTAGGAAAGGGATAAAATCAGGGAAGGGGCGTGATAGAGGTGGTTTGTTCATTTACAGAATCTTTAAATCAGAAAGACAGCATGTATACTTTACGAGTGGAGATATAAGTGCTGTTTAGTAACTCCTCAATAAGTGGTTTTACCACTTTTTTTTTTTTTTCCTTGAAGCATTTATAGAGCTGACCTGCAAATAAAACTGTCACACTTGGTAGAAACACCCCGTGTAGTAAGATCAGCGGCGCACTAAAAGCCTGTCCTTCTCGACAGCAGTTCAGGGCATTTAGAGCTCGGAGTCATGTCCCTCTCCCTCGTTTAAGCATCGAGCTGGATCTTACTTTCAGTTAGTCTGGATGTGAAGTCAGAACTTTTCTCCTGTTTCCACATTCCCTTTGCAGCACGAGTTGACCTCACAGATGCAATCACTACAAAAAAATTAATCAACCCAATTTTATAATGTTTTGCCCCTTGGCTTTGTTTTCATTCCTGCAGCTATCTGAATAACCAGCAGAAGCTAGGCCAAACCACCTGTATCTCTATCATCGCTGCAAAATCAACAAAGCCAGATTATGAACGTGCACTATAAACCACAAATTCTTGGGTACTTACCACTGGTTATATCAACAAACAGGTTTTTTTTTTCTTCACTGCAACTGTTGACCGCTCTTTATTAGATGATTGAATTTATTCCCTGGAAATGTTCTGTGAGACTCTTGCAATGCTCAACATGCTGCAGCGCTGAAGGAAAAAATGGGCAAAACAAAACTTGTATTGTACGCTTTTTACAACTAGACAAAACTCACTGTTTCATTTACTGGACCAGTGCAGATAAGTTATTAGTCCTATATGAAGGCCCTGGTTATTCTTCCAGCATTTATCTTCAAAGTTACTTCCAGGGAGAGCACTTCAGTAGTTAACCTAACTGGTCTTTGCACACCACTTTAACTGCAATTAAATATANTTTGAAATGCAAAATAAACCTCTCTTCCTCTGCCATGGGTTGGCATATACACACAGATGCTAATTTGATAAGCACTTGGTTAACTTCCGCTGACCTGGGCTATCATCAGCTTAGATAAAAATAATGGTTGTTAGCAGCCTTAGAAAGCTGTGAAACATATAGGCTGTAGCTGCAGTGAAGGAAACTGAAATGGCATTGTGGGATCCATAAATAAGAGCTTGCAGTGAAGAAAAGTGGTTCAGCAGCTCCGTATGGGCCTCGGATGTGAGAGCACCCCGCGGGACAGACCGCTGGCCGTGCTACCCCTGCCCTGTGTGACCCGCAGCGGGCAGCTAGGGCCAGACTTAGAAAGGGTCCTACAGACCTACAGGAGGGACTTAGGCCAGTGGAGCTCACTAAGCTCCACAGCTAGGATCTTGCTTACCCTGAGGTCAATAGGCCTCCAAGATTTTTACTCAAACTGGCCCTGAAGTCGTCTTCTGCACGTGCCCAGGCCTGCCGGGGCAGAAGAGCTCACGCACGACGTTCAGGCTGGGCTGTGGCAAGGACGTGTGCTGTTCCTCTGGCCCGAGAGGCTCAGGCGAGCGCTTGGTCTCAGCGTGGAAGTCTTAAATCAAGCATCCCACAAAATGCAGCAGGGATTACTTCTGTCTTCGAAAATGCGGCATGCACAGGTAGCAGCAGGATTCAGCAGATGGGAAACGTTCAGGATACAGTGCAATGTCTATTTAGTGAACCACTGTCCAGACTGTTTAGGTAATACTACAGGCGAATTTGAGGTCTTGGCCAGGACCTACTTACAATCTTCAGGACAGAGCCATGATGTTTCCAGGAATGTTTTAAATTTTGTCTTTTGGTTGTTGGTGGTTTTTAATCTTTGCTCTATTTGTTTTGGAGCATAAGGGGTTTGGTATCCAGGGCCATTAATTCTGGTATCATGCAGCAGTCTGTGTGGGGATGTTTCCTCTAAGGATGCGTACAAACCACGTAAGAATGAGGTGTTTTCTCATTCGAGAGGAACGTTAAAGAGATACAGTCAATTTTAAGCTTTGGGGAAAATACAACTGTTTTTATTCTTATTTTGAAGAATAAAATTGCTTCAAAATTTGAATAGCTGTTCTGCTTTTCTACAGTATTTGCTGAAATACCTTTTCTATGTTTAAAAAACCATAAATCTAACTTTATTCACAGCTTAGGAAGGGTACTGCTTTGGAGGTGGAAGCTTATGAACAAAGGAGCTTTGAAATGGGCTGTCTCTTTGCCAACTGCTCCAGATGTTCGACTTTGATGTATTGTTGAGAAGAAACTGTAGCAATCTTGTTGCTGATAAAAGCTTGCAGCAGTTCTCCAGCCCTAAGGAAAGTCATCTGTCTTAAGAACAGATTAAATTATTAGTCAGATGGGCATCTGAAATCAGAAGTTTCTGCTGGTGCATCCCAGGCTTTGGAATGCCCTCCTATGAAATCTAACACTGCAGTGAGACAATTAGACCTAAGATCAGAAAATCCTAGATCCAACTTAAACTGAGCCTATAATGTAATACTTGACTATGATGTTCACATGAAAACATAGACAAGTTATAGAACCACAGAATCATAGAATCATTTAGGCTGGAAAAGACCCTTAAGTTCATCGAGTCCAACTGTAAACCTAACAGTGCCAAGGCCACCACTAAACCATGGCCCTAAGCACCACATCTACACATCTTTTAACCACCTCCAGGGATGGGGACTCCACGACTTCCCTGGGCAGCCTGTTCCAGTGCTTGACACCCCCTTCAGTGAAGAAATTTTTCCTAATATCCAATCTAAACCTCCCCTGACACAACTTGAGGCCATTTCCTCTCGTCCTATCGCTTGTTACTTGGGAGAAGAGACCAACACCCCCCTCGCTGCAACCTCCTTTCAGGTAGTTGTAGAAAGGAGTAATGCATGCCTCATGCATGAGTAATAAGGCTGTTATCAATATGAAATACAAAGCACTCTTTTTTTCCATCCATATTTACCACAGACATGATCTGTCTACGCTGATGTCAGTGGGAAACATCCCATCCCTATCTGGCGTAGAATATCAAGTGTTAAAGTAATAGTGGAATAAGGTGACATTGCCTAAAAAACAGTGACAGAACTGGACCTGCCAAGGTAGGAAGACAGTTTCCTTGATGCAGATCCTTCAATCTACAGAATGAAGCAAGGGGTTTCCCTTGCTATAGTTAATGCATTTTGCAAAGCCCCTTCCTTGCAGAGTGTAAGACATAGGCCTATTCTTCTAAGCAGATCTTGTAAAAGTTATGTAGCAGAAGTTATTGTAAAAGGATGTATCAATCAAATGGAATCCAAGTTTTCTCTGCTTTGGACTGTAATAAGCTTTCAAGACCAATTGCTGGTCAATTGAACAGGGTGCTGCTATGAGGGGAGGAATTCAGGGATTCATCCCCACCCAGCCTGAGTCACTTGCTTTACGCATTTGGATAGTCACCTTTTCATCTCTCTACAGTCAATAAAGAACGAGATACCATCACAGATAGCCATCTGGGGAGCAATCGCGCTGCGGCGCTGCTTCTCACCCAACATACTATAGACGCAGCCTAGGTATGTGATCTAGGTACAACCTGCTCCACAGCCATGTTGAAGAAGGTATACATTAATAAATAGTATTGCTCAGAGCACCTAGACAGGCAGTATATAATGTAAAAGGATAAAATAGTACCCCACAAAAGCCATATAAGTAACCTGGAGCCAATGAATATTACACTGCCTTGTTTCTTGTTTCTTTCTTTTGTCCATAGCACGTTAACGAAAAAAAAGGTTTGCATGAATAAACACTGGTTTGTGGCCAATTACCTTACTCAAAAGGACTTTATTCATGTGCACCACGTTCCTCTACAGTGTGTTTTAGAACAGGTTCTAAAAATTGTAAATATTGGACTGAATCATTCCCGATTTAAAAATATTTTAGTCTAGTAACAGAATATCACTTTTTATATATGCATGTGTCACTAAGATCACTGAAACATGATGATGAACAACTTGTAATTGCTGGGTATCTGGCATTATCAATCTCTTCTTATTTTTAAAGGAAAAATTACAATAAAACAAGTCAGCAAAGTAGACAATAATATTTAAATATATTGATGATGAAGATAGTGTTTTAGAAATCCACCTAGCTAGGATAGGCTTAGAAATAAGCCAAATATATGCTTAAAGATAGGAATTCTCAATTATACGTGTGGCCTCAAATGGCCCCTTTCCGCCTTCCACGCTGTACGTCTCTGCTGCAGTTGTAAATAATTATGGTTTTACCTAGAGAATTGTTCACTAACCTTTTCTCTGTCTTTCTGCCAAGACCAAGACTTGAGGATTAAAAAGCCAGTTAGAAATACATCTTCCCTGCCAGAGCGGATTACCACTACTGCACTCATTAACCAGCTTGACACTGAATTCACAACCTGTACTCCTTCTACCTCCTGCGTTTCCCAGCACCCCCCTCACCTCCCCATCTTGACTTCACTTCCTCACTAAAAAATCCAGAACCACTTTGCAGAGTTATTTGTTTTGTCAGCAAAAACATGTTTTTTAAATTAAAAAGTGAGAACATCTCAGCAAGCCATTCCTATGCAGTCAGGAGGAAGGAAAGGAGGAGGAAGGCATTTGTGCATTTTACTCTTGATTTAGCTGAGGACTTAATTAGCAAATATATTTGTCAACTTTTCTGTTCTTCACATCTCTTTAAAAGAAATGACTGCGGTGATATGATTGAGAAGGACTAGTTGCAGATTTATGACTCCCTACCTAATTATGTGCAGTTTGCCAGCTGTGGCATCTTTCAAAAGGCTGCACTTCTGGCTGGGGATTATTAGCAGCTTATATACACCTGGTTATATACAATCCATTGCTTAATGCTTTACCTCCCTTGAGGGCATTCGGGATGTTAGGATGAAACCTGGATTCATGTTGAAGGGTAATTTGCTTTAGGAAGGAAGAGGTTTTTACAGCGAATAAGCATTACACGCATCATATAAAGATGTGGCCAAGATTCTGGAAAGTGACTACTGAATCTAGGCACGTTTTGAAGTTTCTCATTCTAAAGGACTTAGTCTTCCAATGCAACACAGCAGAAAATCAAGTCCGTTCAAAAGAGCCAACTTGCACACCAGAAACATTGCTTATTACATATTAACATTTGTGCTTGTTATCTGTAAATGTTTGTGATTCACTTCTCACTGAAAGAAAAAAGAAAAATGGTTGGAAAAACAGAAAACAGTTGCCAACAAGGGCACTGACCATATTGTTACATACAATCACAACAGCTTCCTGCACAGCTGAAATAATAGGAGCCTGTTCTAGTGCCCTTGAACCATTTTCTACTGTTTGATTGCGTTCCACAGTAAAGTCTGTGGCAAACACTGAGAAAGCAACTATGGCAAACTATGGCAGACGCTGAGAAAGTCTCCGTATCTGCCCAGGCTTGATTTGGCTTCTAGGAGAACCAAGGAGATGACAGTCCAAGTCACCGAATATTTCCACCATTAACACACCCGACTAAGTTTTACAAGGTCGGAATTAAACTCTCAGATCAGCCACTGCAAAAGAGGAGCAATGATGTTTTGCTGATCCCTTTTCTTGTCAGTATTTGCCTAGTAAATTCGCTGTGTAGAAACCCTCTCTTCTGAGTGGAGTAATGTGATGTTGTAATTCAGCTTGGAGATAGGGGCCCCCAGGTATTGATAAAAGGATGGTTTGAGAGTAGCGTGCACTGGAAAGACTGGCTTCCAGAAAAGAGATACTAGCTCTTTAAACATGATCTCTGTCACACAGTCCAAACCCAAACAGCAGTACGGATTTCGAAAACTAATTCAGGCAAGAAGTCAACAACAGTGCAGGCAGAGCAAGAAAAAGAAGTTTTAAACAGCAAAGTCAGGAACTAATGGAATGAACACCATACAAAGGACTCGCAGCAGGAGAGGATTGCAAATGACTAGTATCAAACAGAATAAAGTATGGCTTGGGAAAAGAAGAGGAAAGAAAGAAAGGTCTGAGAACAGTGCTTCATTCAGAACAGGCTGGGCAAGTCACTGTGCAGTTTGAATGGGATGACAGAGAAAGCTCCGCTGATTTCTAAATAACAGATAAAGATGCCAAGATGAACGAAAGGTAATACGGTAAACTAGGTATCAAAGAGCTATAGACAGAAGCAGGGCTGGAGTAGCACGCAGCAAATGAAGACCCAAGCTGACGGAGGGGAAATAATTGGGAGAGCATTAAAGAAGGAGGCCTCCAGTCAGCGAAGGTGTTAAGTGATGATCACGCAAAAGACAGAAGTGAGAACGGAGCTGAGAAATGTCCAGAGGGAGAATGAGAGAGGTGACTGGGGCTTGAAACAGCAGAAGGGGTGTAAGGATTAAGGAAAGGTCATACAGATAGCCATTGCTTCACCTTCACTCCGAGGCATCTCATCTTTTTTGTCTTATCTCCCTGTCTTGTTAGTTAGACAGCACTTTTGTATTTGCACCGCAGTTGCATTACTTGTTTTGAACATTTGTTATTTCAAGCACCTTGCAATATGACCTTAGGGGAGGTTTAGGGTTTTATAGCAATGTTTTACCTACCCACCACCTCTTCTCAAGCAACTTCCAGTTCATTCCTGCCATGACTGAAATGCTGCACGATAGCATCTTTGCAAAGCCTACAGAAGCACCACAGGGCCAAAAGCACCTTATTGCTTCTCAGTTTGCATTTTCTTAAAGTCAGTTTAATCCCACATACTTAGTGCTGTAAGCAAGCAATTTCAGAAAATTAAATAGGAATTTCCCTATGTGTTTATGACATAGCAGTGATGATGGATTTTTGTTTGTAGTTAAATATTTCCCTGCAGTGTTTACCGATCAAACATTCAAGGCACACAGGGAAAGTAACTGTGGGCTTGACTAAAAGCCATCTGAAGAGAGAAAATTTCATTGATTCAGCTGGGTTTTAGAATTGATAAAACCAGTCCAGAGACTGATGTGTGAATAAATGTGTGCATTTCACTAATGCATTTGAAGCGGAAACTCTTGCTTTTATGGACAGGGACATTTACAAGACATTTAACTCCTAAACAGGTTATAAATAGTGCTCTGAACAGTTGTGTTCTACAGAAGGATATACCGTATATGTGTTACTTGGGTTCACTGTTCAGACAGACTGCATATAATCCAGGCAATGAAATATGCCATGCATGATTGCGTGTCATATGAATAGGACTAGTCTGCCAATAACACATGCACTATCCCTTAAAGCTAGGCTCCATGAATTATTATAAAGGTAGAAGTGAGGCTCACTTAACAGAAGTATGCCTAAAGCTAATGCTACTGGCAACATATAATTTGACTAGAAATATTACCTACAAGCAGAAAACCGTGGTCTCTTTCCCATCAAAAAGTACCATTTTTGTTTTGAATAAAAGCATATGCAAAAAAAAAATTAATGTGTTTTTAGCTTGATATTATCCATGAATGAGAAAGAAAAATAATAGGAAAATAAAACTCCTTGAAGGTAAAGCCAATTTGTTGCCAAGTGATCAGGAGTCTAAACAGTCCTATATGTGTAGTGACAATAGATTTGCTCTCTTGTCAAGGAATTTAAGAAACTCAGAGTCCCTTAGGTTTACCCTGCAAAATCGTAATCATGTGGTCTCATAACTGGAAGGAAGGATCCAACAGTACAAATGCCAACAAGAACATATTGTCAGGGAAGCTGAATACTTAAGGAGTAAGGTGCTTACTCGTATTTCCTCTGACCATCTCGGCTTCCTCCTGCAACTCTGCTGCGGCTCCTCCCAGCGTGATCCTACAGAGCTTGTTTCCATACCATTAGAAAGCGCTGCAGCAAACAACGCTTCTGCAGATCAGATAGGCGTGAGGCGCTCCGACATCATTACTCATGTCTAGTTTACGACAGGATAAGCTTTCGTCTCTGAGGGCCAGGTCCTTTCATCCAGCTGAATAGTTTCAACCCAGGACAGTGTGTGAGAAAGCAGAGCTGTACACTGCTTCTACACTCTTACACTGCTGGAGCCAGCAAAGGCTCCGCGGTAAGCCTGGCTGCACGTAACTGCCCGTAACACACAGGACGATTGGTCTCATCTACCAGGAAAGCCCTGGACTCCTTGTGTCAGCGGCTCTCGTTGGCATAGTGCAATAAAATCTGTAGGAAAAGATTTCTGAAAGAACAGAGTCAGGCAACTGCATAATTTTCTTCCAAAAAGTCTGCATGACATACTGGCTAAAGTTAAGTTTTATGGCTCCGTCTGCCATAGTCAAAAGTGGGTGTGACACCGAAAATGCATCTTGTCTTTTCCCGATATATTTTTATTGCAAAATCTGTTATTCATCATACGTTGGTCAAAAAAAAAAATTAATACACTTTCACATTAGCTCTCACACACTTCCTAAGCAAACAGTAAAAGTTAAAGGCTGGCAGTTCCGTATTGTTTATTGTTACATGGGGCTGTGTTAGTTTGAGTATGTGATGAAGAGAAATACAATAGTGTATACTTTAAAACAGGAATCGAGAAGAAAATAGAATCCAGAAGTTTCATTTCAGCATTCTCAAATGTCTTTTCAAGTCCATGTCTTCTGGCATTGTGCGGACTTGGCGAGACACCAACTTGAGCTCTTTTGGCACAATGAGACATGGTATTGTAGACTGTGATAGATGCAGCCCTTGAAAACATGGAAAAACAGAAAAAGAAGTAAGGAAGAAGTGAGCACTCAGAACAGAGCAGCTTGTTGCTCAAGTTCATCAGAATACAAACTCAATGCCACCGTATCGCTGCCTAGATCAGAAGAGAAACTTAACTGTGATTTCTATTACCCCACAGGTATGGCAATACATTCTTTTCTTCTTACAACTGAACCCCTGCACAGTAACAATTTCAACAAACAGTGAAAACATCGGAGCCAGACCAAACTAAATTACGCACCATTTGCTTTAGGTCATAAAAGCTCCTTCTATCAAGATTTAATTGAAAAATTAAAATGTTTCCACACCAGAAATTCTAAGATGACTATCTATTCATGGACATTTGTAATTTTGCATGTCATGCTAGTAAAGTTGGGATTGGGGAATTACAGGAAATAGAACAGCTACTTGCTCTCTTCAGGACTCATTCGCTCACAAAGGTAAGACTCTGAATTAATAAACTTCAAAAAAGAAAACACAATTGCATGTTATTGCGTAAGATATTTGAAGTCCTCAAATTACAGAACCCTGTATGAATAGCCTTCCTTTATGTAGCCGAGCAATCTTACACCTTTGTGTATCAAAGCAGCTGGCATCTTCATTGCCTATGCTTTGACATAACTCTAATCAAGGGAGGTTTTTTCCTTCTAATTTTGTCCAGATGGAGAAAAATGAATGATGTTTTGATTTTTGTGTAAGAAATTCTTTTGCTCTGTCTCTTTTTGGATATCTGCATTCCTCACACCATTTTAGTCCAAAAGTCTAAATAGAAATGGTACTCAAAAGTCCTGCCTTTGAAAATTATACTTAGCTGTTACCAGTACAATGTAGCTGCAGTTTCTATTGGAAATCCATTTAAGTATTTGAAAATCTTGCCTCACAAGATTTTCCCCTCTTACCTCTTTGAGGAAAACCTTCTAGAATTCTGATGCTGGGAAGAAGAAAAAAAAAAGTTGCATTTGAAATCTGCGTATGGTAAGCATTCCTATCTGATTAATTTTCTGATTTTCCTGTATTCTAGGTTAACACTGCTGGCAATAGTAGTCATTCTGTAGGTGTTGCAGTCAAAAACTCTAAGCAAACAACTTGTTATCTTTTGAACAACTGCTTGATGATTAACAATAGCTACACATATAATTTTGTGTTCATCAGAAGTTATTTCAGTTCAAAATTAGCTATCAAAATAATGAAGAAAAACTTAAAAAAAAAAAA
>VZTL01076784.1:51768-52772 GCA_013400535.1 Scopus umbretta | reverse complement strand
AGAAGTTTAGCCTTTTAAATTTGGGAACTGAAGTAGGCTGCTGCTCACTGTTATATCTGTGTCTGAACAACAGCTTTTTGATAAAAACTAAATATTCACACAGAATAACAGAATGGTTACCGGAGTCTTGTACTAGCACGGCAATCGGACATAGTGTTTCTTTTATCTGACATGGAATTAATTTGATTCTTTTTTGGGGATCTTTAACCCCTTTTCATAAAAATACTTCTAAATTAAATGTCTGTTTCATAAGACAAGGATGATATCTGTTCTCTCAAAGAGGAAAACAAAATGTTAGAAGGTTTTTTTGAATTTTTGTTTTACTTTTTGGTTATTTTTCCAGCTGTAAAAATTTAATGAATTTGAAATGAATTTTAAGGAATTTGACTGACCAGCTTTTGAAAATGTTTACGTGATTGAAGGTTGAACTTAATGGCTTTATGCAGTTAAGAAAAAATGTAATTTTGAGCGTGTGTGTGTCTGCACAGATTATAAAGTAGCATAGAGGCAATACCAAGAAATGGCATGTAAATAATCACATATAAATATATGTACGTCTAGAGAAAGAGAGACTGACATGTCTTTGTGCACATGTGATTCAGACTTCAGGTGAATGCTGTAATGCATAGGGAGCATAACACTTTCATTGTACATCTTGTCTCTATGAGTAAAAGGAAGGCAAGGCAAAACAGTTATCTAGTCTTGTGTATCAGCTGGCAACATGCTGATAAAAAGCAAAAATATCCCTGAAAAAGTCACGCTGTTATTTCAGTAAGTAAAAATTAAAAATTTGACCTGATTTTATCCTTTGTAAAGTTTACATTGGCTCTTGAGTAGTATAAGGTTCTTTGTAATAGAAATGGATCAGAAAGATTCCAAACATTTATGGCTGAGGAGTATTAAATATCAGAAAACAGCTGTACTCATTTTAAAGGAAGGGGAGAACCATGGGACTTAAATTTAAATTTGAATGTGCATGATGTTTGAATCTGTTCAAAGCTAAG
>VZTL01076784.1:39268-46768 GCA_013400535.1 Scopus umbretta | reverse complement strand
ACAATACCAAAAGAAGTGGTCAATAAATTCAGAGTGACTGAGGAGATTGGATGATTGAAGAACCTGGTAACGGTATGTGGAACATTTCTTTTGTCAGTCACTGATGCAAACCTGGATCAGGTCGAGAATGACAAAAACTGGTGACCATATGAGAAATGAGTCAGTGCTGTTGGTATTCATGTTAGCGAAAATGCCATGATGATTGACAATAATTGGAACTCTTGTTAACATTATCAGCAGAGAGGGAAACCATGGTCTAAGCAGACATAAAGGTTGATTGCTCCTCTCCTCTGAAAGCAGAAAAAGCCCTATTAAATAATAGTCAAAGCAGACCGGTGATTTGGTCTCTGCTCACCATATAAAGAAGTTTGCTCAGTTTTAAATGGGATCCTTCCTGCACCTTTCAGTTGGTTTTCATAAAGGTTGATTGCTCCTCTCCTCTGAAAGCAGAAAAAGCCCTATTAAATAATAGTCAAAGCAGATTGGTAATTTGGTCTCTGCTTACCATATGACTATGTTGGCTGAAGAAAGAGACCTTTCATGTCTATTCCTTTATATCTCTTACTTTGAAAACCTGTTGTTTTAAATGTTTGACAAGTATCAGAATTTACCATTTGATGAACATACTGCCAGTACTTACCGTCAAATTTGAGTATTTTCTAAAAAAATTTCTTATTTCCTGGTTTGTGCTGTAAGGCCATAGGGCAAAAAATGACTCAATATACAAGGGAAACTAAATCAAAATTAAAATATGTAACACTGAACACCTGACAGATGGGGAAAATATATTCAAGCTTTACTTGCATTGACATTTGACCCCTTTCTTCGACACTTACAATGAAGAAGCTCAGGCATTTCAATTTTTTTCCGTATGATCTTTCTCAGCTCTTGTAATCAGAGGTATTGGTGTTAACAATAGTATTCCAAACATTTAAGAGGAAAATACTACTTTTGTAGTAGATAGGAACTCTTTAAAATTCAGACATAGGTCTTAATCTGAAGTTGAGCTTCAAGTTTAGTCCCATTTATCCATCAAACACACTGGCACATCTTTATCTTAAGAACCACTTGATTTTTACTAACATTTTGTAGTGAAAAGCCAGCATTCCTTTCTTCTATAAAATATGCTGTGATCACCTAAGTTATGACTCTGTCTGCTGTTCAAGCTAGTCTGAAATTGTACCTCGTCCATGGCCAAGTGTCTCTTCAATCCTGCTTTGTGCTGTCACAGCAGGAACAGAGGCGGAATGCACAAGGTTTAGGTTATTTTGCTGCTGACAGCAATCTCAACAATATCAGGCCAACTTTCTTCCGCTTCACAGCTATGTTCGCAAGTACCACTCTCTGTTCTCAGGGGTGGCAACACTTTACAGTTATTTTATGACTTTACACACTTTGCGAAGAAGTATAAAGTTGTGACTCCTGTGCCACACCAAGCCTCTACAACCTGTTCCTACCACTGCAGATGATGTAAAATTACAATGTAATAAAAAGGTCTTTTGGATGGCCAAAATATGAATGTGATGTGTTAAAAAGGAAGGGAGAAACATACAAATCCAAAGTGCAACTGCTGTGATGCAGAGACCCAAGTCTGGTTTCAGTTATAGTAGTACAAATTAGGGGAAATCCACCCTAGTCAGAGGATACGTTGTTGAACTCTAAGAACCATCATCACGAAGACCAAAGTCAGTCTTACTAGGCAGCTGTTTACAGAAGTAATTAAAAAAGAGGCAAAACAAAACAAAACATAATTCAAGAACGAAAAAAGATACATCAAATGCTATCTAAACCAGAGAACATAATAAAGGAAAAAAAATGAGGTCATACTTTTGGAGTAAGATATATGGTCTTAGTTTTCTTTTTATAATAAAAGTATCATAAAAATGGAAGGAGGCAAAGCTAAGGGCATCCAGAATGATACAAGGGCTCAAGGGTCTTATATATTCAGAAAGGTTAGGAAAAGTAGGTCTGTATTGTTTGGAAAAGAGGATCTTATGAAGGACTTCAATGAGCTACATGAAACTCTAAAGGGACCAAGGAAGAGAGATGCAGCAATGCTATTTGAGCCAGTGTCAAATGCGAGCTCAAGGGGACACAAAATTATGCCAGAGAAAAGCCTGACAATGAAACTCTCTAGGTGGAAACATCTTATACTAAGAACAAAATACTGAAGATTGCAATGACTGCAAATAGTTTAAACACTTAAAAAACCCAACCCAAAACAAAACAAAACAAACAGCTTTGGAAAGTGATGTTGGTTGAAATAAATATTTCAGCAAATGAAAAGACTCAAATCAATGTTTGAGTGATGTGACCCAGAATTAAGTTTTTCCCTCTTAGTTTGATGAGAAATTAACAGTGGACAGTAGAAAGTCCTTTGAACTTGGACTCCATCCCTCAATATCATTTCACCCCCAGCATGCTCCATCAAGTAATCAAGTCAAAATGCAGTAGCCCAATGAAATATCAGACTAGGAGAATTAATTGCAACATGAACCCCTGGGTGGCCCTTGAGATTCTCCCCTGTTTTAAATCGTCACTTCATTACTCAGCTGCACGCTGCCTCACAGCTTATCCACCTGGCACCTTCCCACTTTGGCACCAGCCAGCTCACGGGACGCTCCATGGGCACTTTCCTCCTGCTCCCCTCTTTCTCTCCAACAGGGAAACAGGTTGTGGTTGCACAGCTGCACGTGTCACCAGCACCTTCCCCCCCAGATGTGCAACATGACACTGGTACTCCTGGCAGAGGAATTAATAGCCTGTTGCTGTGAGCACTCGTCATGTGAGTTCACCAGGAATCTGAGCAGGTAAGAGAAGAGGAAAGCCACATAATAAACATCAAACCCCCAAAAAACTCTTGGGCAAAAAATATGTTAAAATGAACTTAAGGATGTGGGAGACATCAGTACCTGAAGGGCAAAAATCCTCACATGGTCTCACATCATCCCCAAATGAAGCCACTCTGAGCATACAATTAGTCTTAACATTTCCTGCAGTAAAATCATCAGGAAAAATGTGTGAATAAAATCAACAGCATTTGTAAAAAGAAGTTAAATCCAAACGGGATTAATATAATTCAATCAAGTGACATCACCACAGGTTAGAGTGGAGGTTGACAGAGACCCTAAATTCTTATGCTATCTGGGGTTTTTCACCTCTGACTTCAGAGTACTGGCTTTCTGCAAAACTGCAAATACCTCCTACCTTAGGGTAATACTATTATGGACATCAACATCAAATATGCCTTCAAATACAGGTTTATCCTTACCTAAAACATTTCATCCAAAAAAAGGTATTTATTGGTATTTCTGGCATCAGAATTAATTGCTACAATCCACCTCCCTATCCCAAATGTGCCTTAACTCCAAGAAAATTTTTTAGTTTGGGAGCTAGAAACTTGAACTTTCACATATATAAGTGATGACAAAAGGTAACAGATAACAGGGGTAAACCTAGCAGTACCAGATTTCCAACAGAAAGGCAATATCTCAAGATGTAGTGCAAAGATATTTTACATCCAATTAGGCAGGGAAGCCAAGCTGAATGGGTTAAAATTTGCCATGATCCCAAGTAAGTGATTTTCTTAACCCCCTAAGGGTTCAAACTGCACTGGGAGAAAAAAGCAATTATGCAATGAATAGGAGAAGGGAAAATATGTCCCAAACTGGTTTGCCTGCAAAAAGGTACAGATTCCTCGGTGGTCTGCAGGGAACAGCTGAGCTCCCCAGCTTATTCTTTGACCACACCTGAAATAAAAACTAAAGGATATTTCGGGGAATAGGAAAACACAACAGCTCAGATAATGTCCCAGGCAGTATATTCATTACAGGCTCATCAGAGTGGATGCCTGCAATAGGAAGATTAAATACCCATTTACCAGCATCAGAGGAGAGTTTGGTTTTATAATGTATTGTCCCCTATTCCCCGTGAGGCTGCTTTGTTTGATAAAATGCTGAGTGTGGTGTAAAAATATCCCTCTCTCTGTAATTTGCACTCCTCTCCATTTAAAGCTATTCTTGCTGCAAACGAGAATTGAAAGCTGCTAAAATTAAGTGGTGTCAGTTCTCAATGACACTTTAATGATAGAGCGCTCAGCAAATGAGATGAGAATGAATTCCAGCTTCTCTGCTAAAGATAGTAACCAGCCCTAAACAGTATAATGCTCCAACTGGGCTACACTTCACCTGCTTCATTCATATTTAGTAGAACTGAAATAGGGAAACTATAATTAAAATGGTCATAAAACGAAAAATGCTAATTTCTAATAGGCATCGCAGGAAACAAGGGAAGCTTGTGAAGTCAAAGCACAGCCCTTCTTTGTCACGTCCGTACTGCCACGGAGGCCATTGCCGGCTGACCACGGGGCTGATGGGGGGCTCTGGCACGTTTTCCTCGCTGCAGAAACTGCTACTCCCAGCAAGTTCAGTATAAGCCTGCTTAACTGACACAGACATGGGAAAAATGAAGATTAGGAAATCCTGCATGGTTTTGGGCTAGATGAAACTACTGCCTCTGAAAAAGCATTCAAGGAAAAAAACCAACCCAACATGTAAACACTTTCTTTCTCTCAGTATTATATTATTTGGACCTTCAAGGACATCCACACAGCTTTCCGCACAGATCATGCCGGTAGCTCCACTACCACTAACAAATGACATCTTCAAAGTATGTCAACTGAGTGCTGGCACCTCTGTGCCCTCCTTGTGCCACTTCTGTGTTGCAAAGGTGTTTTATGATGGGACAATTATTCTCTGAAAAAAAAATTCTCGTGCTCAGGTTTCTGAGCATGGCACAGCAACGGGAGGGTCCTTCTGTTGCACTGGCTCTGCTGCAGGGGGAAATGCAAGCTCTAAATTCATATAGTGCCTGGCCAGAGCCACCGCTGCCTTTCCTTCTGCCCCAGATAGCATGGGCTCACAGCCTGCATTTACAGTATACTTCTTTCTACAAATTGTCATAAAAGAGAAGTAGATTGTTTCCAGCCCTTGACAAAAACTGCGTTATTTTCACATAATGCTATGCCATTCAGTTGGATAACCAAGTGTGTCAGACACGTGAATGGAAGGTAAATATTAAGGCATGCAAAGGATAAAAAGCAGTCATTATGGAGAGAGGAGTATTTATTACTATAGGAAATTTTCAGTGGACTTAACGATTACGATAGCCTTCTTGTAATAAGGTGAGTTAAGGTTTCAAAATTCACTGCAAGTTCTTGCAGAATATTCCATATGACCAGAATGGAGATGGGGTCATTTGCAATGACTGACAATAGAATCTTTATACCTCATAGTAATACCAGATTTTCTTTACAAATACATTACGTGTGACGGATAAGTGGTCCTGCAAGTAATTTACAAAGTTTTAAAATAAGGTGCCAGCACTATTTTCCCACCCTTATCTTGATGAAATCAGACTGCATTTGTACCCCGAGTACGTCTTCCAATGTCTTCTAACAAATAATGCACTGAAGGGAATTCCTCATTTCTCAATTTCGTATGGTAAAAGAAATGTTTTTGCATTTACAAATAATATAATATGTCCAAAGCTGTGTAAATGTCTAGGAATTGTAAAACTGGTAGCCTAATGGGCTGAGTGCTGGTGAAATGGTCCTGAGTGAATGCCAACAGTAATTCCTTAACTATCTCTGCATTTCTTCCCATACAGTGATCCTATCCTGACTGTACAAGTACTAACTTGACAGCAACTGTCAAGAGCTTCTTAAAATGAGATATCTTGACTATTCAGCTGGTTTTGGTTGGGATAGAGTTAATTTTCTTCCTAGTAGCTAGTATGGGGCTATGCTTTGGATTTGTGCTGGAAACAGTGTTAGTAACACAGGGATGTTTTTGTTCTTGCTGAGCAGTGCTTGCACAGAGTCAAGGCCTTTCCTGCTTCTCACACCACCCCACCAGTGAGTAGGCTGGGGGGGGGGGGAGCACAAGAAGTTGGGAGCGGACACAGCTAGGACAGCTGACCCCAGATGACCAAAGGGATATTCCATAGCATCTGACGTCACGCTCAGCATATAAAGCGGGGGGAAGAAGAAGGAAGCGGGGGTGGATGTTTGGAGCTATGGCCTTTGTCTTCCCAAGTAACTGTTACAAGTGATGGAGCCCTGCTTTTCTGGAGATGGCTGAACACCTGCCCGCCCATGGGAAGTAGTGAATGAATTCTTTGTTTTGCTTTGCTTGTATGTGCGGCTTTTACTTTACCTATTAAACTGTCTTTATCCCAACCCACAAGTTCTTCTGATTCTCTCCCCCATCCCACCAGGGGGAGTGAGCAAGCAGCTGTGTGGTACTTAGTGGCCAGTTGGGGTTAAACCGTGACAACCATCGTGGCCACTATTTCCTGATCTGATAATATTGTGTATATGGTTTTTACACAATGTATTTGTGTGTTTTCTGTTACGTACATAGCTCAAAACATATACATTCTTTCTGCAAAGACAGTGTGACTTTGGTCATTTCAGTCTTCGTTCAGGCATAGACAATTCACAAGACTCCCTGCCTCCCTCCCTCCCTTCCTAGCTCAGCTCTGTTTCAGGGAAGCAGGTTTTTATGAGACAAAAAAAAGGAGAAATGAGAAAGCATCAACTGTTGCATGATAGTTACTTTTCTTTGTCTTACTCTGGCATAATTATGGTAGCATAAACCAAAGCTACCAAAAGGACCCTGGTTCAATTACTACTTCTGCTATTAATTTAACAGGAAAAATAGAAAATAATTAGTACCCCACAGACTATTATTACACATCCAGTTCTGCTCTTTAGGGTTCAGAATGACTTATGAACATGAAATGTGCGACAATATCTCCAGATTAGCAAGCAATCCCAGCTAAACTTCTGTTGAAGTTTTATGAAGATAAATGTATGCACATCAAGATGCGGCACAGAGAGATTTTGTTCCTGCTGTTTGGGTAGCCAGGACTGGAGGCAGAAACCTTTTTCAAGGGTATCCTGACATGAGAGAGTTAGGCCTGTTTGGCTTATTTCAGCCCCAGGTCAGTCCTCTCAGTTGTGTCCAAGTGCTGCCCTTCACCCACTGGGAGACGTGAAGGAAAGCACCAGCTTGCCCACACCATAAGTAAAGGAGGTTGGTATGGGCTGACTGAAAAATGATGCAATTTCTTTCCCTCGTGGGTAGATGTGTGAGGAAGATGAGAGGGAAAGAAGACTCCGCAGTCTACTTCTTATCCTCTGAAATCTCCTTCATGCAGGAGGAACTGTGCATGCTGATGGAAAATGGGTACATCCTGGAGAACACACGTTCTTTGCATACAGTTCATGCTTCTTTTGACTCCCAGCCAGCCCAGCATCTTTCCATTAGTTTTCTGTCTTGTATATTGGAGTAAAATGAACCAGGTTCACTTACTGATCTCCTATGAGTTTGAAGCACGTTGCATATTTGGTCTCTTAGACTCTTAGAAAGGTATTAGGCAAACCAAAAAAAAAAAAAAAAAAAAAAAAAAAAAAAAAAAAAAAACCCCCCACCCACC
>VZTL01076784.1:7892-39231 GCA_013400535.1 Scopus umbretta | reverse complement strand
AAAACAGTTTTACAGAGCTGTGGAAACAACAAGACAAAATAAATATTGAGTGAGAAGGAAAAAAGCCAGTATTGCATCAAATACTTGCCCCAGGTCCTACAACAGCAAAAATGAGGTGACATCCAGCCATACATGAGTGGACAACATGTCAGCTGCACAGAGGGTCTCTTCATCGTCACACATGTCCCCTAACTGGCAGTTTACCCCCTCAGACACAATGTTAAGAGACACAGGAAGAATGTTCTCTTTTTGAAAAGTGTCACATAAAGTAGCTTACCAGCCTGGTTGGCAGAAAATCATATTTTCTGATATCTGATGTCACATTTTATTAGATTTAGGATACTATTATCCTACTTACTTAGGGGTTTAAAAGTATCCTTTTTATAGCTAATGCCACAGGTAGAATGTTAAACTACAGACATTTTGCAATAAAGGACTAGACTGTTCCTTACACACATCTGGTATTTTTTGCCCCAAACAATGCAATAGTTGTTCAGTATTTTCTATCCCTTTTTTTTTTTTGATCCTTGCACATTTGTCCTCAGTTCATCCACTAACCTATGAGTGAATGTGATTATAAAGTCTGCAGAACTCTGAAACTGTAATTTGTAATTCTTTTAATATATTTTAATGAAATATGATTATTTAATACCCTTAGATGGTTTCATCTTAACTCCAGAGCTCAGAGAGCAGTTGTCCTTTCAGTTCAAATAATAGCATTTGCTGTAGTGCTTGGCAGCAGTTTCCACTTGCTAGTAAATAAAATTCATGGTATATACACTGCAATGCTTGGGATTACATCAGTTCTGAATTACCCCTTCATATTTATGTAGAAAAGTTTTATCCTGATTTCATTTAGTGTATCTTTAAATAAAATCTTTTATTGCATCAAATTTTCTTTAAAGTCTTTAAACAAAACTTTGATTATTGGTAACTGAGTTTTTTGAATGGACAACAGTTTCAAGTTCTAGACCTTTTAATTTAAATGATGTTGTTCTCTTAATATAGTCATGCTCCTATTTAAAGCAGCAAAATCTATGTGTATTTAAGGGCAGAATTTGATTCATACCATCAAGTACCTTCATGATTACCATCAAAAGATAATTACTTCTGATGTATTCTGGAGGAAAGGTGAGAATTAGCTTATTTACGCAGATGAGAATTAACCTTACCCACCAATTAAAATATAAATGTACCTTTTCTATATCAATTTTACATTTAGTTATTAAACTGTAGTTTTTATCCCTAATCAGTCCCTACATTTTTAGTTACTTATCAGTGCTATAATTTAGTGATAGTAAAGTGTTACTGACAGGTATCCAGCTGAACCAAAGGTTCCTGGAGCATGGGATGAAGCAATCAGAATAATCCTCAAAAATGTGTGGCATTCGTGACTTGTTCATACAGCTCTGCTTCAGTCAAAATTGTTGTGAGAATGGGGAGACAGAAAAGAGAATGCTGATCAAATATCAGTATGTACTAATATTAAATAGCATGAGTTTGGCAGGGGTTCTTTAGTGTTACTTGAATACCAAAGGGAAGCAGCTCCACAGGAACTGAGAACTAGGATTCAATTTCTGATAAAGGAAAAATGCATTTATAATGTATGCTACTAGGTGCTGCAGGCTTTAAAATAAATAATCCAGAAGGTAGCGTGATGCTTTTAATAAGGAGAAAGAACCAGATACTAGTATCATTCTGTCTTTAGTATTTTACAGAATTTTCTCCAAACAGAGCTGCAAAAAAATCTCATTCCATAGATTTGAAACATTTAGGTCAAGAATTGTACATATGAAATAAGAGACCTTCAAAGAAAATTTAGGTATGACACTAAGGGCTCTGCAGCTGAGTGAGAAATGTCCTTCTCACCACCAGACTAAACCAACAAGCTTGTGTGCTCTTGGAGCTGCTGGCCTGGATCAGCTTTCGTCAGATGGCTCACATTTGCTGGTGGTAATTAAAGATCTCGGGGTACATTTTGCAGGAGGGAGAACACTACTTTCAGTTCCCTTGGGAGAGCAAAAAATATTTTCCCACTTTTGTTGGACAAGTCTCCTAAAGAAATCTGCTAGCTGACATCAAGTCACTTCCCGAAGCAGAAGCACTTTCATGAGAAATTTCCAAACAGATATCTTTTATGCAATTTTTAATCCTTTAGAATAAAAGACACATTTGAACACAATTAGCATAAAGACTGCTAAATAAAACTTTTTCCCCTCAGAAGCCCTCTGTACTTTATCAGTAGAGAATAAGAATTTGTAGACTTTATTTCAGCTTTACTGCTGTCTTTTAAAGTTTATCATTCTTTTGGGTAAGTCCATTAAGAGACCATCTCATCACCTGCACTGACAATACATTTTTTTCTTTCTTAAGAATAATGTGTCAATCCAATACAACTATGCCTCTTATATTTCTCAGTCATCATTACAAGTATAATTTCAATTTTTAAAAAATAAAATATTTTTCTATGTTTCCTAAAAATTCATTCACCTAAACACAGCCAGGGGCTCTGTTTCTTTCAGTTTTTTAAAATCTCCAGATTTTAAGTTTTTCTACCCTTACTGAGACTCATTTCCACATTTCTGGAAATTATTTCTCCAAATCACTCTATCTTTTGTATTAAAAAAAAAACATAACTAGCTTCATATTTAGATCTACAACTGACCTTTAGGACTGGTCTCCTTAGTGTACAGTTTAGTATGCATAATTGTATTGAAATATGAATTAATTTGGTAGTGGTCTCCCCTGCATACCCTGGATTATTTTAAGAAGATAATGTAACCTTCAGCTGTGTTCTATAGAGGGTTTATTCCAGAGCCTTTCGCTGTGATTTGAGATTGAAAGCTTACCAATATTTGAAGAATGCCATTGAGCACGAGGCTGTATTTGTTTGTCTCCCGAACTCATTCAATTAGGAAAATAATCCATTATGGAAAATCTTGATTAAAAGTTGGCTTATTCTCCCATTTGATTAAAATTCAGCATTACACTGAATCAATTGTTCAGTACTTCTGTGAAACCTGTATCAACTGCAGGCAGAAGACTAATTGCTCTGTTGCTCTTGCATCTTACTCACCTTTTCTGTCCTCTGATAATAAAATCTGCTGGAGAACAATAAACATGCGCTAATATTGTGGTTTCACTTGGTCCTTGACCCTATTCCATGGCAGACTGAGAGATACCAGATATCATGACAGCTCAAGGGGACTTGGGGGTGGAGAGGAGTTTCTTGGCCAGAGGCTTTAGCTATATAGTCCCTATCGTGTCCCAGGATGGAGACTGTGGCAATTCTTATTCCTGCCATAAACTTCATGGGTTTCTTAGCTTTCTGAGCCCTGCATAAAATCTTCAGGATTTAGAACTTTGCATATTTTCACAATGACATCAGCAAACAAGGCTAATCTTGCCTGCCAACAAAATGTTTTTATAACTCCGTCCTAAATCCCTAATTAAAATCGCCACCTAGAAAACTCTGCAACAAACAAAGCAGTTCAGGTTCGGTTGCAACCTGACAGCTGTGTGACTGGAGAAGACCGGTTCTTTATCCCAAAACTTAACCTCAAAGTCATCTGTATCCACCTTGTCTGCATTTAGTTCTGGAAAAGCTAACTCTGTGCAGCTGTTCAGATGGCTGAACAATTTCAGCGGCTGAGGTCCTGGCCTCAGCCCCTCGTTGATTTCAATAAGGTTGGGCTGTATCCTCAAATGTGGCAATAAAGAAAAAAATATCAGTCATGAAATACTAGTAGGTTTGCTTTTCAGAGTGTTGTCATTTCCAGTTTATGTCTCCTTTGGCAAACGTGATAGTTTGCAGCAATTAGAAATCTTGACTCAGGAAGATTCTCAGACATAAACAAGCATATTGCCATAGTTCTCAATCAAAACTTCATGGAGAAGTTTTTCCAATTTATTCTTACAGTATGACTAATTCTTTTTACTATTTCCATAAACAAAATTTCTGCCAATTTTCCATAGTTTTCACACAGGGTGGCTTTTGCTAAATGTACTTGAACTCTAATATTGAACCAACTAACTTCTAACACTAAAACTGCAGCACCAGGACTGATTCCCCACCCCTCACCCCCACTCCGTTCTTTTATATCTAAATCGCTCTTTTGGCTTCTTTATGTTTTTTTTCTTGAGGTTGAGATGTTATGTATCAAGAAGTTTGCCTAGTAGAATGTTTCAAAACTAAAATAAGAAGCTCTACTTTCAGTATATTGCCAGAAAACCATAATGTTAGCTATCAAAACAGTCCTTTATCTTGGTATTTGATGAAGAGACAAGAGAGAAAAATTGACATAAATGCTGAAAAAGATCTTCAGCTGCTTCGAAGTTTTAATGGCTAGTGTCTTCACTGGCAAACATACATTTGAAAAGTGACTTTAGAAACAGTTGAAAATAATGCAAGAAAAAGCAGCTCTAGGAAATAGTCACATATGGATTTGCTGAGTTTAATGTTACTTCCGCTTAGAATTATTAACTGGAATCAAATATTTGTGAAATTTAGGGAAATCCTATTTCATTACCTCCAACTGAGAGATGAGAGTGAAATTAATGTGCATAAATACCATGGGCAGGTGAAGATGAGCACAGTTGAAATGGCAGAGTTACTAAAATAACTTTTATTATTCGTGGTCAGTATTTGTGATGAAAATAGATAAGATTTATGGCAAAGTCATTCAATCAAATAACCTGAAGTGGGTCAGAAGTATTTCATTCTAATGTAGTGTTATAAAATCTATAGATGTTGTGCAATTAAATGAAAAGCAAAATCAAGCCATAGATTGTTGCTGAAGATAAGACAATAAAAGAAAAAGCAAAAGAAAATGTCAGCTGCAGCAGATCTCATTTTGGAAACCTACAATATGTTGATTGATAGGGCTAGCATTTTTCAAGCTCTGTCACAGCTGAAGTATAAAGCTGTCAGTGCACGTGATAATGATGGATGCTCTAAAACATGCAAATAGCATGAAAAATCATTTCTTACATAATTTTGGAAGATGAGAGGAGTTGTGAACTGAGAGGAGAGGGGAGGGTAGGTCAAGCTTAACATTCAGCCAAGAGGAATAGGCGGCTGCCTTGCCGCTGTTCGAGTTGTTAATTACTATGCAAGTGAAACAATGAGTTACGCGGGCCTTCTGCAAATTTTCCCACAGAAATTTTATTGTGAACAGTGGAAGAAGAGGGGCAGAACTGCAGCTTCGGAGCTGAACACAATGGTGTGCTGCCCTGGAACAAATCTGCGCCAAAGAAGCAAGCGCCAGGGGCTGCCAGCGCTTTCAGGAATGTGTTGCTTTAAGGACGCGCTGTGTATTTCAGAGGTGACATTTACAGTATACCATCAATATTGGGGGTGTTTCAGTTAATTAGCCATTTTTATTAACACTGAAGTACAGTAAAATCCAATGTAAGTGTTAAGAATGTAAATTAGCGCTATCCCCAGGCTGATCTAGCTCAAAGCAGTGAACTATCACACACTGCCCCCATATTTATGGTGCTTTTTATTTTCTAGACTGAGCAAAGGTTGCTCACACTTCCAGCTGATTTCCACCTCTTGTTGTGCATACGCATGTGCTTGCATGTGCCAAAGTTCACAAGAAGCAACAAAGCTGTCAGTGCAATCTTTACGTTGCTGAATTTTGTTTTCATTAATTGTGCTATTTGCAGGAAAATTATATTCATAACTGACTCTGGAGAAAAAGAAATAGACATTAATGGTAGTTTGTTTTGGTTTGGTTTTAAATAGTTACAATGATATACCCTATAACATCTAAACTGAGGAAAAACAGCACTATATATAACGAAGGATTATTTATATAAAGGGCCTTGCCTGGGCTCCATGGAGTGGTAAAACCCATGCAGCTCGCATCCCTTTCTATTCAAAACTCCTTATTCCTTGTTTCTTATTCCTCGGTTCTTATTCCATATTAGTTTTTGACTATGCCTTAGTTTCAAAACACTGCCTCATTCAGCATAGATCTACATACTGGATCTTGTCTCTACCAAACCTTTTTGCTTACTTCAAGCCACCAAATAGTTCAGCTTCATATGAGTCCACCTGTGTGTTTTCAAGTCTACCTCCACATTTGCCTTTGATTTTTATATATATATATGTTTTTCTTAAATCTCAGAGTTGCTGCTAGCACCTTCTGATCATTCTGGTCTCTCCTAAACACAGACCATCCAACACCAGGTATTCACACGTCTGTATCCTTCCAACAGTCATGCCCTTCCCAAATTTGACAATAAGGACATTAATAAAAATTTTAAGAAATATGATTCTAAACCTTTCGCTAAATGTTTTACATTCAGCCTTATCTGTATCTCTATGTTAGTCCGCAAGCTGTTGGAGGCAGACTGTCTCTATTCCTGCTGTGCATACTGCTGAACACACTGTCACACTCCACAAATTACAAATAATGAGCAATGATGATGGACCTTATTTTCTACTGCCTTCCATCTTATTGCTATTTACCTCTGCACAAAACAAGTGTCAAAGAGGTGACATTAGCCAGCGCTGTGGTTCCTCAGCAGCTCAGCATGTTTCAAGTTGAACCCTCATTCATAAAAGAGGACAAAAACCTGAACACTTCAGAAATTTTATTTCAACATTTTACTAAGTTGCAAATTTAATTTGTCATTGAGTTCTGAGTCAATCCATTTTATACTTCATTTTGTTAAAGATTGGTACCGTTTCTCCATAATCAGGCTGTGGTCTTGCTGTTTTGAACAGCCTTGTAGCAGGTAATTCAAGAAAGCGAGATTTTAAATGAGTCTTGTTCTGATTTTTTTTTCCCTGTTGGATTTCATCTTCATTTCAGACCTGGAGCAACAGCTGATATCCATGTCCAGATATTAGCAATGCCTCAAATTTTTTATTCAGCAGGATTATGCTCTTTTGGGCTTGTTCAAGTTCATATTTATAATGAATAATAACTCACTGCTGCTGCTGGTGAGTTCACATCTCTCTCTGTGTTGCTCTTTTACTTCTAATGTTAAGATTGAAAGAGTCCCATGGTAGGTGGGGTGAAACAGAAATTTAACAGAAGTTCTGAAAATCAATATATACCTAAGCAAATCATGACCCAAAGGTGTTGTGCTGGATTCAGACAAGTTGAAATAATACCTTCACAGACAGGATGGATTAGGAAGACTTTTCCCCTTGCCACAATAAAAAGAAATAACAAAAATGGCTAGGTATTCCCGAGAGTCTTAAGTGAGGCAACTCCCCAGAAAACAGATGCAATGACTGCCCAGCATCTAAATTACCAGGCGGAGTTTACAGAGCAGAGATGAGAAGCAGTAGGGCCAGGTAAAAAAATCCCGCTCATCTAAAATGTGGCCCACAGCCAACTTTTCCCAATAATGGTAGGTGACAGGCCAGAGCTGATCCAATGTGCATTTTAATTGGTGGCAAACTCAAGTAACAAGCTATTGCTGTTCATCTGTCAAAGAAGAAAAAAAAAAAAAAACAAAAACAAAACATGTAGCACTGTGTTTATTTTGTTATTAGAATATGTATTACATATATTTGTATGTAAATTAGTTGAAGGTCTCTGGCATCTGGCTGGAACAGAAAGCCAATTTTTCCCTGCTAATTTTCTAAAACTTACATCTCTAGAAGAGAAACAAATGGGAAAAGATAGCATTTCTGTAGCCTGACGGAGTGAAGAAGACCCTGAGTCCTACTTAAAGCAGCTTGATAACATGATCAGCGGCAGCTTACTTACTTAGGTAAAAGTTCTCAGAGGAAAAATGGCAACTATGTGTAATGATGCTTTTGCTTCACTTAAATACTGTGAAAAAGTGAAAGAGCCTAATGCAAGCTTTTCAGAGCAAAAGCATGCTGCTGACTTGAGAAAGCTTCCTGCTCATTTTATACAGCTTCCCGAGACTTCAGCTGCTTTCAAACAGGTTTTACTTTAAAACATGGAAAAATGAGCTCTAAAACTCCTATCAGGCCCTGGCTTAGCAAACACCCTTAATTAGCATACACAGCACCTTCTCCCTCTTTGTTTTGTTGTGGTTTTTTTTTTTAATAACCTCTATATTAACAAAACAAATCTGATCGGTCTGAAGGGGCTGCAAGGAAAATTGCATTGTTTAAGGGCAGGCTTTTGAAACCAAAAGGACTCTAACCAATTTCTTACGACCAAGAGGTAGGTAACAGTTTCATGTGTTGCAGAGTATTCATGTGCTGCTCAGGAGAGCACAGATTGCATTCCATCAAAGGCAATTTTTCAGAGGTTGTCCCTCCTTTTGCTTTCCACGAAAATGAATCTATACCATTTACATGGAGCGCTTAACCTTCAGACTGTCCTTACTACAGCAACACTACTCCTATTGCAGATACATGTTTACTTAGACAAATCTAATTTACCCTTTGTTAATGTGTGCTGTCTTTACTTGCTATATTACATTAAAGTAGAAATAGAGTTACAAAAAAATTATCTTGCTTAAAATCATTCATAAGCTTTCATCAAGGGAATAAATTTACCAATTTCCCTCTTAGTTTATAACCATCCACTGTACTAACTTGACCTTTACCTAAACAGGGCTATAATTGCAGTTAAGATTATGTAATTTACAATAACAACAAAAAATTACTTTTGAGGAACTGCTACTGGGCATGAATGTCTCACAGCCATTAAATGCATCATTCATCTTGAGAAGAAAATTATTCTTATCCACGTCGACATTTTTAACATAAACTGTAGTACTCTCTGTTGGCACTTTTTTACGTACCCATTAATCTCAATAGTAAAGCATAAGTCTCACCCACCTATTCTCTGAAGTTTGGATGTCACTACTGTGTACAATAAAAATTGTATATTCATGAACTCCATTTGTTTTATGTCCTTCTCTCTGTCAAAGTCTCCCAAGCAGCATATGCTTTGCTCTGTGGAGAATAAAATCAAATTTGTCTGTCTTGTCATATTGTCATCAAAGTGATACTATCACAATTAGATTAACATTTTGTGAAGGAGCTGAAGGGAGGGAAAAAGAAATAGGAACACATTATAGAGAATCCCAGTTAACCCTTTCTCTAGCATAAACCCCCTTGTCAGTGACACCCAGAGGTAAAGAAAGCAATCAGGATCCAAAATAATCGACACTGTCCAGCTATTGCGGTCCTCCTCGGAGTCAGCGAGGTTCTTTATCAGCCCTGCAAGGTATGTTTTCATCCGGAGGGCTGACATTACTACTGAGAACAATTGTTGGAACCAGAGCACTTCCCAGGCTTTTTTAACAAGCCAGAGATGAGCAAGCGTGCAGCCACCCAGAGTGAGACCCGATCTGGCCAGCTGCTGGGAGCATGCCAGGGCACCCGCTCTGGCACAGCATGCCAAGCTGTAACGGGATACTGCGGCACCAATGGGAGCACCACGGGTATGTCTGCTGACCAGAAAATAAGAGTTTGCGAGCAGAGCAAAAAGAGCAACCGGTTCTTTTTTTCAGATTTTGCTTCAGTTCGACTTTCACATTTATTCATTTGTTAAATAAAAAAAAAATATGAATTGGTGGTTTGGTCAGATAAAGGGACAAAAACCAGCCTGTTGTATACAGGTGAAGAAAAAGTGTCTCTAAATTTACTCACATTGTGCAGCATTGCATTTCCCCACCCCCTTCCAGTGTACAGACAATGTCCATGCAATAAATTATGCTGGCGCAGGACAAAGATATGTATCTGTACAACTTATCTTCTTATTACAATTGCATCATCTGCACATTGATCTCCTTCTCCGGGGATCAATTCTAACACGAACCGTCTCTGATACTTATTCTTCAAGACAGGTCTGCCAAGGATGTATTTTCTCTTCGTTCTACTGTACGTGAAGTTACCCACCAAACTGATAAATTCCACCGTTGGGCTCACATGTCGCAGCACACCTACTTTATCTTGAATTTCTATGAAAGTTATCAGTTGTTCAAACTGGGACTAGTTCTTTAATAATTTTTTTTGGAAAGCCAGGTGGTATAGTTATCATAATTTCCATTGCACAATAGTTAAAGAATGAAAAAATAAGTAAATACATTTTTAAAAAAGGACGAAAAGTAACACTTATGCCTCCATGCAGAACATGACAGAATTTCCCACTGACAGAAATCAATGTTGTCCATGTCTCTGGGAAACACATTCTATTCTCTCTCTAGTCAAATACATTCCTTTTCCAGCCCCGTACTGTTCTCATGTGCAAGGATTTAAGGACATAATCTCTTTCATGTAAGAGAAAAAGGAAAAATCACCTAGGACTGAATCTTACATTCCACGAGACTTGCACATATTAGCCAAATAATATGGGAGCAAATTGTACATGCAAAGAGTGAAAGAGCAAATATTTTTTGTCCTACATTTTTTAAAATGTTGATTGTTTGAAGAGGGGGTCATAGGACAGAGCGTTGTGGATAGAGGGTTGGGAAAGGGAGGGGAAATGCACACCAAAGGGATGATAAAGTAATGAATAGCAGTGCAAACAGAAGAGGCAGCGGGGAAGGCACGAGCAGAACAATATACTGAGCAGAACAGTATTATATTCACAAAAAAATATTTTAAGGTCAAAGAGGAGAAGAAACTTTGACTTTGAGTTTTTGCCAAGAGGCAGCTTTTGGTAATCAAGGTATTTCTAGAAGAGCATAGAAATGAAAGCCAACTAGAAGAGATTTGGAAGAGTTGGAGTAACTCAAGGTAATGGTGACAGAATGCCTGTCCACTTAATTTGGAAGTAAAGGGAATGTGGGAAGGCAAGCAGGAGGTGCAGGAGTGGGGGGGAGTGAGTTTGAGAGAAGCCTCTCTATATTAGCAAAGGAAGAATCTAGAGGACAGTGACAGGTATGGGAAGAAAATAAAGGGAAGGCAAGAGCTGGCAGAATAGTGGTGTCTGTCCTCTGTAGAAATTGTCCCTTCTCTCAGGAGCTGGCCATTTCAATGACAGAAAGGAAAACAAGACTTTAAAATCCCTTCTACGAGAACCTGCTCCATTCTCCGGCTATAGAACATTGCTCACTCCTGCCTGAATGCAGAGAGAAGCTTTTGCTACCGTTTCAGACACAAGACCTATGGGCTGATCTCATGAGTGCCCTCAACTCTCGCTGAAGTCAATAGGAGTTAAGGGCGTTCAGCACTTTCTAGGGTCAGGCCATGTATCACTTAAAAATAACTCACCAACATTAAACATCATTAAAGAAGCTAATGCTCATTAACTAGCAATAGACCACTGGGAAAGGATCAATAGTTGTCTCTGAAATCATCTTACCTATTACAGTATATGCATACTCTACTTAATGACAGTGAAGGATAGTGACACTGAATGATAGGTCACTGACAATAGTGAATGGGAAAGACTGCTTCTTAATTAATCAGGACAGTATTAGCAAAGAATTCCACTTAACAGGGATACATTTGGGGGCCTAACCAGGTGATTAGGAGGACTGATGTTCTGACCCGTGGTGAAACAAAGTGGCAGCTTAGGAAGAAATCCAACGAACACCTTTTTTATTCTTCTGTTTTTCTTCAGAACACAGTGCTTTATTTTAGCTCACATTTTTCATGGCATTCCTTTTCTTTAATTGTCTCTTAATAACTGGAGCAAATTCGTAATCAGGCAGGCTGATTCTGAGCCTGCCAATGGAAAGGATTCTGTGATGTGGCACTACTATGCTGTTCTGCTTGAACTGAATGGCTCTTGTTCTGCAGCCCTTGTTTAGGAAAAGCTTTTACCACATTTATTTAGAGTTGTGGTTTGCCTCAATCTGGCTTTGAGGCCATGATTTGGCAGAGTGTGAACAGTCAAGGCTTGTATGCCTTGTATGGTGTATGAAAGTATTGCAGAACTGGGCTCACATTACGAGTATAGTTTCCTTTTTCTGATCCAGCTCTGGATTCCCTCTCCTACAGGATCTGCATATGTGAAAACACAGAGACTTCCAAGTGCAGAACACTTTCTGCAGCCTTCAAGAGATTATTTCATGGCAACTTTAAGAAAAAAATAAAAGCTGCACAATCTTATCTGCATTCCACTGGTACATAATGACCCTCCCCATCTGACTGAATTTATTGTAAACCCTATAAACCTAAACCTCAAAGAATTCCAATGCCTTATGCATCTTTCCTGTTCTAATTTATGAGAAGTTGGTAATGTGCCATCTGGAGGTTTCACTGCCATTGGGAAGCGTGTTCAGCCCACAGTGGAAACAAGTCAGGCCAAAAGGAGAAAGAAAAGAAAATGCAGGGGAAGAAGATCTGGCTTCAAGGAACAAGTGTCATGAACTCAGAAAGATAAACACTACATTTCAAAAAAATCAGTTTTAACTTGCATGATCGGCACATACACAGCCGATAACCCAAGGTCTCAACCTAAGGACATTAGCAGCATTACAGGGCAATCCTTACACAAGGACAAAATGTTCTTGAGCAATTTCTGCAATGTATTAGGCACAAACAGGTTTTTCCTCAAAACTGAAGTCATGTCAGGCATCTTGCTTCACCTCTCTTAATTTTCCCTGAACAAACATATTTATTGTGGTGGTTTCAAGTAAATTTCTAGTTCACATACTTTTCCTGTGAGACAAAGGGCTTATTGGGGGGAGCTTTTAGGCTGATTGCCTGATCTACACCCAGGTCATCAGAGGTCTGAGACCCATTTTACTTACTGAAAAAATATGCCTGGCTCTGATTTTATTCCTTTTATTAAGCTACTTAAACAAAAATAACATTGAAAACTGTATGTCACCAAAGTCATAATTACTAACCTATGAAGAGAGCAATTCAGCTGTCAGGCTGGATCAAATCAACAAGTTAGACACAGTACTGAAAAGCATATTCGATCACAAAATATGTTTAATCGTCCTATTAATACTAAAATAATCAATCCTAACACAATCTTAAACAGATTCCCTAATATACCCTGAAGAGGATATTAAGAAGGCAGCTGTTCATTCATTACATGTACCAATTACAGAATATCTCAATATCGAAACAAAATCATCATCTAACATCCAATCCCTGTTCTCAGCACCAGTTATAAAGTTTCCTCTTCAAAGACTTGGTCTTCCTCTGCATGGGTGAGTGAACCCTTGTCTCCCAGGCTCTGTCACCAACAGAGTTACTGACATAGAGATGTTAATAGCACTGTCTAACTAAAGAGTCTCCTGTTGACCCGAAGGTAGAGAAGAAAATTTCAGATCACTCACCAAAGGCAGGACCCCTTTTCCAATACACCATTTAATTTGACTGAGGAACTTTCTCACCTAGGTTTTCTTCATGAATGCTTGACTGGTGCTGGCATCAACCTCTACAGGAACAGCCATAGTGCAAAAATTCACAGTTCACAACAGAATTAAGACTTCTCCAGCAGGCAAAGGTTATTTTGTGGCAGCGACAGAGTGAGTCTCCTAGGCACTGTCTTCCCCCTGGTGTCTTCCAGCACTGAAACTGTGCAACTTCTTAGCCCTGTTTGTTACTGTGCACAGTCAAAAGACTGAACGCTTGCATGGCAGGATGGGCTGCCAGTCTCTGCCTCTCCATCAGTGCTGAGCGCAAGCCCAGTGTGGCACTGGTGGCCAGAGGAAGAGTTGCGGACAGCAAGCACCTAATCTGCCCCCTTTCCTTCCCTGCTCCTCTCTCCCCTTCCTTTCTGGAGCAGCCAAGGCAGAAACAGCTTCTCTGGCAGCCGTGGGGAGCCTGGAGGAAGCAGGGGAGGGTGAGCAAGGGACTCCTGCAACTCCTTGCTGGGGTGAAGGAGAGACTGAAAAGCTACAGAGGGAACCAGCCCGGGCTGCTCTGCCAGTGCCAAGGAAGGTGGGCTCTTGCTACAGGAGACTTTAGTACTGCATGTAGCCACGATTTCTTGCCCCATCAGTCTGCTACTCTGCATAGCTGCCTTCATGGTCTATACAAAAAGCTGGACCTGCCTCAAAATAGGATGTTCAAAGGGACTAGGCAGTGTCCCTGTAAATGAAAGATAATTTTAAAAAAGCAAACGATTACATCAAAATTTAATCAAAAGATGTTTTCACAAACTTTGCAACTCTTCATCTTTTCTGGGCTCTAGTAGGTTAAGAGCCATCAGGTCTGGTGTACTTTTCTTCTGGGTTTCAGGAAGAGGCTGAAGACTGATGATCTGACTTCCTCTCATGCATCCATATTGGAGACCCTGGATGAGCAGCCTTCCCTGAGATGTCTTCTGAACCAAGACACTAACCTGTTTGTCCTTCTCACCTCTCCAAGAATTTCACCCAGATGAGACACAAAGTGCACTATGTCCAGTCAAGTTTAGAATTGAACATTTGTCTTGGACCAATTTGTGAAAGCATCATTTTAATGAGTTATTTAAAAATAGTTGGTAGTTTGAAGACTGTGGAGTTTGCAAATCTCACCTTCTGTCTGCCAAACACTAAAAGAAGAAGGATCTGGTTACAAGATCATGGCTGGTCTTTTATTTATTTTAATGGATTTTAGGTGACATTATGTCACCTATCCACAAAAGCACATACAAATAGATTAAAAAAAAAAAAAATCTTCACCTACCAGCAGAATTCTTTAAGCATGAATCTGTTGGGGGACCCTCCCCACTTTTCTGGAAGTGGAGACACTACACAGCAAAGACTACAAGATTCACCAGGACAGAAAAAAAAGCAATAAAGGTGCAGCTTAATTGAGTAGTCAACTGGCAAGGTGCTCAGCTAAGGCAGCCCTGGTTTCTTGTCCCTTCTCCTACCCTTATCATTGGACACATTACAGAAACAGCTGAAGCAGGACACAGACATTGCTACTGGGAGTGAGGAGGATCCATGGGACCTGAGCAGCGGAAGCTGGAAAATTAACTGTTTTAACATCAACTATTATCAGTGGTACTTTCCCCATTGCTCAAATGAGCCAAAGGAACACACCAAAACAAAACAGGGTACCTGCAAAAAGTTTCCAGTTCCCACATCGACTTTTATCTGCCTAGGATCTGATGACACCTGTATGTCCAGTGACTGAACCATTGCAACCACCCTGGTAACTCTAAATCGCAGCATTCAGGAACAGTCTGCCACACTCCTCCATGCTCAGTCAAGGCTTAAAAAACCAAACCAACAAACACCCCCCACACACACACACACACTTTAATTTATTTCTGTGGCTTCTTGATCTTGGAAAAAGCAGTTCAACACCTACAGAATACCTTCCCTAAGGAAATAACTGTACAAGCAAAGTTCAAGTATCCCATCATTGATTGCACATGTTTCATGCTAAGCTCCTTCCACTATAATGCACTTTCTACAATAGCTGATAGATTTTTCCAGTCTTCCTCTGGGAGTCCTAAATGCCTTTGCTAGAGAGTTGCTAGAGAATTGTAAAAACTCCTTTCCTCTTTCCTTCACTTGACAAAACTCAGTTCTTGAATGAAATGTTTGAATATCTTCAGAAATACTTTATAATACATGTTGAGTCTCTTAAAAAGAAGGAAATTTTGCAAACAGTAGAACACAGCTGGTGGTAGAAGAATATGTTAAATTGCTCTAGCAATTTGATTTTCTAACCTCATGGTATCACAGGTTATGTAAACCCGAATCAAAATTCTTTGTGTACACTCTTATCAACCACTGTGTTTATTCTGATGCAGAGGCCTTCATTCCACCAAGCATCTCTGTCCAGAAAAGTATTGACATTTGTGCTTAAACATAAGTCCCATTCAGTAGGATGTAAAGGACATTTAAGCACCTTTATGCCTAAAAAGAGACTGACAGAGGGCATATCTGAGTCAGAATTTTATTAATGTTCCCTGAAGGTTATATAAGATCAAATGGATAGATTGACTTGGCATTGTGTTGCAGTGACTTTGTACAATGTTTGGGAAAATGAAATCATTAATGAGATATCACCTGAATATTTTTTCATTGACACTCTGGGTAATAAAATGTGAAATGCTTTATTTCCCCAAATGAGGTCAGCACACATGTGGATAATTGCCTGAAACAATATAATTTTTGTTTAACTTGTTTAATTGTCTAGGTAACTTGTTTGTTCAAAATCAATATGCAGAAAAAAAAAAAATTCCTGTGGTTTGACTTGTAAGAAGCCTTGGCTTTCATGATTAATACTGCAGTCCCTGCTGGGCAATCCTCTGGTGGTTGGACTTAACAAACGTATAACAAAAAGCGGTTGTTATTGCATAGAATTTCAGTTTAAATAATCTGGAGAAACGGAAGAGTCATCTTCTTTAACTACTTTCTCTCCAGGAATGCAGAGCAGATTCACATTAATTTCTTATATTTGTATTTATCTGTGCATTCATCCCTTCTTTTGCCATCTGTCATAGAACCAGCTGAAAAATTGAACATCTGAATTGTATTTTGATAACTATGTGGCATTATTATTTATGTGAAAAAAGGACATAAGTAGACAAAGCAAGACAAAGCATAGGGGACTAGAGAGACTCCTGAAAATATTGAGATTAATCCTTTATGAGTATACCAATAAAACCGGCATGCAGCCCCAGTTTGGTATTTTTTCCATCTTTGGTACTAGATCCAGATTTCTGGTTTTCTTCTGCTGAAAAGAACACAGAGTCTGCATCTTAACGCTTTAGTATTTGATTGCCAAGCTCTCCACTTGGAACTCTCCACTTGAATTCCCATCTGGAAGCATATGTAACATCTGTGTGTGGACTTGGCAGGAGGAGCTCGACACACTGGGCAGTACAAGAGTCCTCTTCACCATCTTGCAGGATCAGATCCATGTCCCAAGATCCGACACAACCCAGAGCATAACGGCTGCCAGATCCACATTTATGCTCAAGTGTCTGGCTTTTCAGGAATTGCCAAGAAAAGATCATCGGCTTCTCTTTTCAACCAAATCCAAATTTATGCTAGTAGGCAAGTCCATTGACATAAAGGGGAGTGATCCCTCTCTAGCATATGTAGGTCTGAAGACTTTTACTGATGTTAAGTAATTTCACCAGTTTGCTCCAGTTGAGGCTCTGGCCCATAACACCTCAGGGTGCTGAAGCCTTAGATTCATAGCTCTGCATCACTTCAGTAGGGTTTTCAGTTCCTCATTTTAGTAAAATAAGTGCCACTCAAATACTGGATCACATTCCAATTATTCTCACAATAGTGGACACGGTAAGGAAACAGTGGACATTCTGCCATGTGGAACAATTACACCGTGTACAATCAAACAAGAAAGAAAAGGGAAAAGAAAGCAACTAAATCAACACACCATGCATCCATTCATTTTACCGTGTCATTTAGCATATGGTCACTCATGTGATCGAGACAGTAACTGGCATTTTTCCCAGTTAATTCACCTCTCTCCTTTTCTCTGTGTCCTCTGTTGTAGCACCAGTCTTTCAGCAAGATTTCAGGTTGTGATCCCCTGGGAGAATGAATGGTCCTTATTAAGTGTCTGGAAAAAACCAACAACTTATTAGTGCATTGAGACTAATTATGGTGTTATCTTAATCAAATAAAGGATTGCAATTAAAAAAAAAAAAAAACACGCTTGAAATCAACTTAAATATTTTTTCTTTCTCTCTTTCTGTCTCTCTCTCTTTATCTAAACTATCAAAGGAATGAAGTTCTACAGCTGTAACAGCTGTCTTAATAAAGTAAGTAACTTCTCAAAGAGTAAGTATTTTTCTCCTGAGGTTTGGTGGTTACAGTGATGTGAACTGACTAATATTTTACAGAGCTCAGGTGTGAATTATTCACTGCAAATAAAAGAAAAGGCACACGAATGTTCCTATGTATGCTCTTCTCAATTATATTTCTGAAGACATCCACTCGATTTTGATATCTATTCAGCATTACGTATTTGAAGTCTAGACAAGTGAAGTCTAGACATCCATAATACCCTGTCATTTTTTGACACTATTTATGAATTTAGGTGCACCTTCAAAACACAGAAGGCCGTTATGCTCAGTAAAGGATGGATTCCATGTTGATGTAAATGTATTTAGCTTTAACTGATATCCATTGCATAGACAGATTTTTCTGTGCTATATGGATGGTATGATGAGAGACCCAAACTATGCAAATCCTGTTTCTATGGAAAAGATCAAGAAAAATGAGTATTTCCCAACCTGTGTACACCCAGGTGGCTTAAGGTCTTTGACGAATACGAAGAACAGTGCTGTTCAAACACCTTTTCTTTGTTTTTTTCTTCCTTTATGTTGTTTCATTACCTGGTAATAAATTAGTAAAGGTAGGAGACTTTGTTTACACACCTGAAGTCCAGGAGGACAGCAATTCCCAGAGCTACATTCTACCTGAAATGTTCAAGGACATGCAGCTGACACAGTGGGCCTCTGACTGCAAGACAGACAGCTCCAGGCCACAAAGCTGCTGTATAAAACCGTCTACATCTACCTAAATTAGAACTGACAACCAGCCCTGGTTTTATAATGCTGAGTTCTCAACTTTTGGACACCAAAACCTATCCAGAAAAGGAAACAGAGTACATTAGATTTTTTTTTGTTGTTGTTTTGCTTTTGGGCATCATTTCTTCTTCTGTTTCTTTTCCTCCTTTTTTTTACCCTCTTTTTTAATATATAGCATTTGATACATCATATTTTTTGTTCCACCTTTTTGTAGATAAAGTTAATCATTTAATTTCTAAAAAAAGCACAACTGGAAATTTATATGTCAATCGTGCTTGAATATGATACAGTGCTTTCACTAAAAATAGAGCGTGTTAGGGAGAGGAGTTAAATGTAATAATAAACCACTGTATTAAATGGAAACAGTAAATAGAACAGAGGACTTGAAGAAAGATTCCTGGAACTGCTTTGTAGGCTTAGCTGAAGTATTGCTCCTAATGAGCTGATTAAGGCTAATGTTTCAAAAATAGCCAGTGATTTCAGGTGTCAGATTTCAACCTTCTCCAAAAAAGTGAATAATTTTGAGGTTTTGACTAGTCATAACTCCCCATACATTGGGTGTCTATGGCATCTGAACATGAGGACTTAAAGCAAACTGATTTTATTTGTTTCATACTTAAGCCATAAGTATTTTGATTTCTCAAAGTGTAACACTCATGTTTTAAGAGAAAAATGTTACATAATCATTCACTAAATATCTGTTTATTAAAAACTGCCATGAAATTTGAGGGGATGAAGACCACGGACTGAAGAGCCTGACTGTATGTTTGTGAACATAAATTCCAATCCAAGAACTTCTAACAATTAACAGTGTGACTTTTCCAGCTTTCCTCAGTAACTGATAAATGACCTTACAGCTAATTTGGATTGTCATTATTTCTTTTTTTTCTTTTTTTTTTTCATTTTGAGCGGACAGACATTTCTGCTTATGCAAATGTGTTCTCCATTTGGTTATAATAAATAATAAGTTGAAGAAACTAACAAACACTGCTTGTAGTTCCTTTTAGTTTTTGGTGGTAACAAAAACGCTGTCACAGCTGTGTGGTTTTCAGGTCTGCCTGATTACATCTTTGTTTTAAAAATGAGCAAAATATTCTGGGTGAAGTCTTGCATTACTCTTTTTATGCAACATATTTTGTTAGCAAGCTCACAGTAGTATCTAAAATAGTGTAAATCATCAGTTTTTAATCTGGCACGAAGTAGATAGTGGCCCATTAAACTTTCGTAATTAAATTTCCCCTGCACTCCCCCATAGAACCATTATCTGAGTTTTCTAATTAACACAGGAGGAGGGAGTCAATTCAGAGTGATGGGATCTATAGCCATCCCCTTTCATTTTAATGACCTTTAATAAACTTTTATTACTATTGGTATTGATAATTATAATACACCCTTTCCTCTGCAATGCGATTCTAAGGGCCTTGTCAAAAATTGAAAAATTCTCCCTCAAAGTTGGAGCACAGCAAATGACTGTGTCCTCAAACACCCAGAATCTGGAGCCAACAACATCAGCGGGGAAAAAAGACAAAGTGTAGGCAGGTGCGGTATGAATGTCCTCTCTCACACGGTCACCAGCGGGTTATGCCTTGATCCTGCTCTGCCACAGCCCTCTGCTCTCGCAGCAGGGCCTCCCCCAAAACGGGCTGACACAAGTGCTGAATCATGAGGTGGTTTCATGACAGATAACCATGAGGAATTATGCAGAGTTCATTTAACTTATTTTACTTCCAGCCTTACAGAGGTCAGATACTAGAGAGGAGGATTAACCGTCATGACATCTAGTCCTTCCTTAGATATTTCATCAATGGCTTTTATACTAACTAAACATTTTTACATGGAGCTTTTATTGGTATGCCAACACTTCTATCCTCATCGCAGCCTCAGTACAGCATGTCTCATATCTCAGTGATCCTCTTTCAGGGAAGCAGTTATGTTCTCATCAGCAGTACAGTGGCATGTGTTTCATAGCTTGAATGAGATGCAAGGCTGAGCACCTCAGGCTGTCCTTTCTGCTGGGCATGTAAGGCAAAAGGCATTCTGCCCTCCGAAACAGGAGGTACCTACACCAGTGAACAAAGCCTGCATCTGTTTACACCTTCCTTGGTGCAACCAATTGAGGTTCTTCAGGACATGAGGGCAGGTATGGGCTCCTTCTTGCCAGTTGAACTGAGAACATCACAAAGCAGTTCTAGCTAAGGGCTTCGGACAGAGGGGCTACCTTCTCATGCATGGAGCTATTGGTGATCGTCTTAACTCCACAGGCAGGCTTTGAGCCTAAAACTATTTATCTAGAAAGAATCCTTTATGGAAGCTTCTTTTCTTACCCCACACTGCTCTCAAGCATGCACATAGTTTTAAACAGGTGAGCAGCCCACACAACTACAACTGCTTATTCACTATAAACTATGCAGGTACCCCTCCCTTCCTGCACTTCCTATGGGGGTCTCAAAGCATGTATGGGCACTTTGGTGTGTGGATGTTGGACAGCCCCAGCAATGGATCTGACTCCCCTGCCCAGCCTTTCATGCAGTCCCAAGGAGCAGACCAAGAAGCCTTTCCTTCTAACATACCATGGATGTCTGCTCTGGAGAAGTATCTGTTACCCAGCTACCTTGAACATGCAACCAAATTAAAGCTCTTCACAGACTGATCTCTATCCACAGGTCAGCAATGCAACTTCACTGCTGGGTGTTCTGGATCTTCAGAGCTGAACTTTGTGACTCCTCAAAGCTGAATTCCTCAATGTTTTGGAGAAACATTTTAAGTTGAATCCAGAAGTTCTAATTTGGGACCATCTTCACTTTTCAGTAATTCTTCCTTTATTGCAGGTTATAAGCATTAACAAAACAAGTTGCTTATATAACTATAGGTGTCAAATGCAGAAAAAATGACTGAAAAAAATATTTTAAATTAAAGATACTAGAAAAATTATCTATTTTTATCAAATATAAAGGGTGAAATCTTGGTTTTGAAAATCTATGATTCAGACAGATGAAATCATAGGTGAAACATATTGCTTTAAAAAAGAATCACTCTCTAAATAGCCAAGAGTCATTGCACATCAACTGCAAAAGACTTAACAGTTAATATAATTGTAAAACATGAAGAATGCATTGCCTGCAAGAGTATGAAAAAGAAATCTTCAATTAATAGCAACACTCAGTCATACTTGGTGGAACCCTAGATTTAGATTTGGTAAAAAGCAGCCATTAAATTCAATTAGAAAGCTTATTAAAGAGCTGATATTTACTTCTGTTGTTTGAACTACTGATGATCTAACGATCAGTATTTAAACTCAAGTTCTCCAAAGGTGATGAAAAATGCATGCCTCTTCTCAGTAACTTCAAAAAATTTATTTGATATTTTCAAGTGATGTTGCAAGTGAACTTTGCATTCTCCCCCCACCAGGACTAACCAAGCTGGTTTCTGAAGTTCAGTGGTAAGCAGGTAGGTATGAACTGGATGAAAGAGGAGAGAAATTGCTTCATGAAAAAGGTATGCAATAAAATTTGGCATATGTTGTCGAAGTGATTATGAGGTCGGTGTGAAAGCAGTAGTAGGTAAATTTTGGCTGGCACAGCATATAGATACACAAGAGAAAAAACACAGCCAACAGTGTGATCACAGGACAGGAACCAGCTGCCTGGATTTTGCCTCCTGAAAACCTAACAAGGAAAAGCACGAGGAGAGCCCCTCTGTGACTTAAAGTATTAGGGATATAACAAAGCACAGTTGAATGGCCATCAAACATGATTTGTACCTGTGAGCAAAAGTCCATATGAAACTCATCTAAACAGGTACTGAGACGTCTTTACCACCACCCATTGCAATTATTTCTGCCCTTAGTGCAGTGTGCCCGTGAGTGGGGAAATAGGTCTGCAGAGAGGCTTTTCTGAGAGCACATAAAGGAGAAGAGAGACATGATAACCTTGGGAATGTTTAGGTTTTGGAGGGGATTGTTATGTTGAGTACAGACAGTATCACATTTCCTTCAGTGTTTGTTTCTATTTTGCCATTCAATGAATTTTAAATTATGTGGAACTTTTCAATAAATCTATACAAATTCCAAAACACTTCTAGCATAAAAATTTACACAACAAAACAGGCTAATGACGTACTCCTTTTTTGAAACTATCTTCTAAGAATTGCCAGAAATTAATGTTTCAGAAGTAGGATACCTGCCAAATTGGCAGATACTCACAAATGGACTTAGAGTCGCTTTTCTGACCTTGCCTGCTGATCAGATTATGTCCTAAATACAAAGGTGCAAAGTTCTCATAAATTTTGTCCACATCAACTTCTAATTTTATCATTCTTCAAAAGTGATTAAACTTATCCTTCAATATTAGTCAGCTGTTTTTTTTTCCTGTGTATCCTGCATCTTTGAGTTTCGCAGATGAATCAGAAAAATGAGAAAAGGGTAACTAGGTTACAGAATTTCCTTAATGTTATGAATATTAGCTATATTTTTCATGCAGTGTAGATGATCAATATGTCTTATGACCCACTGATGTATTAATTTGCTCCCTTGTCTCCACTGCTCTGTTTCAGGCAGTGATGGTTGTACAAAATGCAAAACCCCACCTTGCAGAATATTGTATTAGAAAATATTAATTAGAAAATTTTCACCTGTTCATTCATATATGATATGATGTAACTTATGATATATTAATTTGGGAACATTTTATGATATATATGATTGGTGTATACACATATGTATTTGTATATTCACACACAACTCATGTAGATTCACAGATAATTTTGCATGAAGTATGTGAAGGTAAAAATTCAAAGAGCAAAATATGAAGATGAAACGAAAGAAGAAGAGAAAATGAGAGAAGAAAAAGAAGAAGGGAAAAGAATATATCTTTCCAGCATCCTAGGACATAGGAATGATGAAAGGAGTATCTTCTGCAGTAAGGGCAGCACTATGATAGCCTATTTTTGTATATAGATAACTGTCCTTAAGCAGCACCAAGGACAATGTCTCCAGGTCACTTGAAGGACCTCTCTAATATCTTTACAGTCTTTTCAAAACACTGCTTAAGTTTATCACTGTGGTGGGTTGACCCTGGCTGGATGCCAAGTGCCCACCAAAGCTGCTCTATCACTCCCCTTCTCAACTGGACAGGGGAGAGAAAACATAACGAAAAAAGGTTGCGGGTTGAGATAAGGACAGGGAGATCACTGAGCAATTATTGTCACAGGCAAAAAAGACTCAACTTGGGGAAAATCAGTTTAATTTGTTACCAATCAAAACAGAGTGGGACAATGAGAAATAAAACCAAATCTTAAACCACCTTCCTCCCACCCCTCCCTTCTTCCCAGCTCCACTTCACTTCTGATTTTCTCTACCTCCTCCCCGCGAGCAGCACAGAGGGCCAGGGAATGGGGGTTGCGGTCAGTTCACCACATGTCATCTCAGCTGCTCCTTCCTCCGCAGGGGAGGACTCCTTGTGCTCTTCCCTTGCTCCAGCATGGGGTCCCTCCCACGGGAGACAGTCCTCATGAAGTTCTCCAATGTGGGTCCTTCCCATGGGCTGCAGTTCTTCATTAATTGCGCCAGCACGGGTCCCTTCCACGGGTTGCAGTCCTTCAGAAGCAGACTGCTCCAGCACGAATCCCCCATGGGGTCACAAGTCCTGCCAGCAAACCTGCTCCAACGTGGGCTCCTCTCTCTCTGCAGGTCCACAGGTCCTGCCAGGAGCCTGCTCCAGCATGGCTTCCCGTGGGGTCACAGCCTCCTTTGAGCACATCCACCTGCTCCAGCGTGGGGTCCTCCACAGGCTACAGGTGGATATCTGCTCCACCGTTAACCTCTGTGGGCTGCAGGAGGACAGCCTGCCTCACCATAGCCTTCACCATGGGCTGCAGGGGAATCTCTGCTTCAGTGCCTGGAACACCTCCTCCCCCTCCTTCTTCACAGACCTTGGTGTCTGCATAGTCCCTCCTCTCACATATTCTCACTTTTCACTGCAGCTGCAGTTTGTGTCCCTGGTTGTTTTGCTCCCCTTTCCTAAACATGTTCTCCCAGAGGCGCTACCAGTGTCGCTGATAGGCTCGGTCTTGGCCAGCGGCAAGTCCATCTTGGAGCCGGCTGGCATTGGCTCTATCGGACACAGGGGAAGCTTCTAGCAGCTTCTCAGAGAAGCCAGCCCTGTAGCCCCCCTTGCTACCAAAACCTTGCCAAGCAAACCCAATACAATCATGAATAGATGGACATTTTTCCTACCACGAACAGATTACCACTCTTCCCTGCTTCTCTGTCACTTCCCTGTTTGCTCTGTCCTCTGCATTGTATTGTGAAGTCCTGCATGATAAAATTCCAAAACCAGCTTGTTTATATATTTCTCATTTTTAAACACTACATTTTTTCTATAAGTATTTGAAAAAAATAGATGGTAATCAGGTTCCCATTAATAGGCTGCTTGACTTTAATCAGTATGTACAATAATTTGCTGATAAGAATTTAGGGCAAGTCAGGAAGAACACTCCAAGCAAAGAAACATCTGTGATAAAAGCATCAAGCAGACTTTCTAACCATGTACCAAGTTCAAGGTCTCTGATAAGCCACCTGGCTATACCTACACACTCCGATAACCCCAAGCTGGTATTACATTGTTTAGCCAGGGAAGGTCTTGTTGCTGGGCACTGAGCTGATAGGCTTATGGCTCTCTCTGTTATGAGACACAAGAATGTTTGAATATCATGTAGGCAAAACATGCACAGAAAGCCATGAGGACGGGCATCTTAATAAGGAAGGCTGGTAGTAACCAATACCTTTGTAAGTCAGAACCTCTGCATTTTTGCTTCTTTAGGGTTGTTCTGTACTTCTGAGAGGCTTCTGTGGCAAAAGTCGGTTTAAAATGCATTCCTCAAAACTCCCATTTTCTGCCTTCAGTCAGTAAATACCATCTGAATTCCAGATGTCAACCCTACGTTATTTCCGTTGTTCCCTTACTGGACTCCCGAACTTACTTGTCATCTGTAAGATATATCTGTTCATTTACATTCTAATGTCCTTTCCCATAACTTCATCTTGGTAGGAGTTTTCTGGCACAGAAACACCGGTTTTCCTCACAACAAATTATTGTGCTCTAAGAATACACTCAGCATGATATCTACGTCAAACATAGCTGTCTTGCCTGTTCAGCAGGGTCTTTCTTTTGCGAATCCAGATCAACTGGCTACAACTAGTCAGTGACCTCACCAAAATTTTCTGGGTTATCTATGAAATTTTCTGTGTTTATCTATGATTTATGGCTCCTAGCCTCTCTCTGCCCAATGTTCAGGTCAACTTATTTCCATGTCACTTTCTCACAAACAGCGTGGGACTCCTCTCACTCCGACTTCTGTCTGCTGGGAGCCACTGCATGTCATGGCAGCTGGCATCTGTAAGAATAATCTCTCATCTACCTTGGACATCAACATTGTATGCTATTTTAATATACTGAACTGACTTTAGCAAAACATTGAAGAAGCAATAACGAGCTATTTATGAGAAAATGAGTGCCAATATAATTGGGAGAACCTGTATTTCATTCAGTCACAAGGCATCAAGTTTTATTTTGATAGCAAGACCAGAAAGGTAATGCCCACTTACACTAACGACATTCAAATAAGTAAGAACCATGATGTGCTATGATGTGATGGCAACGTGGCATGAAATAAAGAACAGGTAGGTACCAGGTCTGGCAAGTTGCTTCAGAATTTTATTCCTGATTAGTGGGCTGCAATTTATATTTGGGTTATTAATAAGCTTGCAAATGTTACCCATCTGCTTTTACAGACCTTTTAAATTTAATTTAAAACATGTTAAACTGTTAAAATAAATTGTGTTCTCCTAACATCATGAATTACTAGAAATGAAAGAACTGAATGATAAATGTAGTATTCTCTTTCTGTTCAGGTTATTCGTCCCTAAAGAGAACTTTGTGTACAGTCAGTTTTACTGTTTTCTCATGATCAGTCCATATTCCATGTAAGTATGAGCTGTGGTTGAAATGGGAATTCAGAGGTACTGGTACAGAATTTTGAATACCGCTATTGCATTGCAAATGTCCTCCATGGGAAATTCTGGTATATCTGCTTGAAGTGTTATTATGGTATACCAGCATATTTTGTTCACTCTGGACTACTTCTTTTCCCCAAATAGGAAAAGGGAATAGAAAAGCATTTTATAAAACTGGAATACAACCCAAAAACATTAGTAGGTTTATCCAGGGGCAGGTATGGATTTGCATTTATTTTATGTAAGCAGAATGCATTTCAACTGGTGAAATTATTCTCCTATTTTCACCTTCGTATGTTCTAAAGATTTTGTTTCAATATTGTTTCATTATTTTTCTTCTTCAGTCCCACAGTTATGGAAACTTCAGAATTCATGTGTCTTGAGTGTTGAAGCCAGCCATGGTTAATACTTTTCCCAAAACACTGAACACTTAACGCTGAAGAGACACTATGATTTTCAAATTTCAGTTAATTTTCTGTTATGACTAAAGGACACTGTTGCATTTCACAGGTTTCATGCAAGTTAAGAAATTTTAGAAAATTATTAATTAAACCTGAATTTGACAGCAGTGAAGAGAATCAATGTAGAGGGAATATGCCTCAGAGCAAAAATGTTGCAAAGACCCCAACAAATTTAAAGCATTTTGGAAGTGGGGGGAACAGAGCAAGGAAAAAAAAGGATAACTGTTCAGTTACTAGCATACATTTTCTTGATTTAGGAAATAAAAAGGAAAAGCCATCTCAACGAGAGCTGATTGACAATATGAAGCTGACTGACCGCTATATTCTTATGAATGCAATTAGTCCATTTGGAGTGGGTTTGGGTCATGTAGGTACAATTCTCAATGACATTGATGGACAACATCTGCAGATTTTACTTTTTTAAAAACCTGAGGCTGTAACTTGCTTTGGCTGAGAAACAATTTCCAAACTGGATGCAGTTGCCTACAAAGTCTGGCGTGGAGCCACATACCACCTTTGGGAAGGACATCTTTCACAGCCCTGCTTCTTCATAACCTTATTGCCATTGCAAGGTAAATGACAAGTGCTGTGAAATGGCCAGTATAAACAGCAATATTCCTCCTCAACCAGCCCATTCCATGGACTATATTGCTCCATTCAGTCTTCAGCAGAACTCCCCACTGACTTCAATGAGGATTTAGCTTAAAAAAAATAGAAATGCTGGTATATTATGGGCACTTGCCAACAATGAGATTTATTTTTCTTTTTTTTTTGTGAAGGTATAATAAAAATAAACATAGAAATTAATTGTAAATGTTAATTCTGGGTTCCTTTGTAACAACTTCCTTCACTTCCTACTATTATTACATATTATTACTCTTTATTACTAAGGTTTCAAGTGAACAATTTTATATACAGGATGAGATACCATGCAGAGCGTACCATAATCTGTGAGGGTTAAATATATAGTGAGCAGCAGATGCCAGATGAATCTGAAAAATTCCTTTATTGTTTTTCATACAAAATTTCCATGGAGAATAAATTTTATCTAAGATGTAGTTGAGCTATTTTTACAGAATTTCTGATTTGTGGGCTGCATGATACTAAGGTTTACAATAGGGAGTTCAGGATTGCACTAATACTGTTTTGAGTATATGAAAACAAATATTTACGTTGACCTTGAATAATGTTCTAGTGGATGGGATAAAGAAATTCCTTGTTTTTGCAGGTTTAAAGGTCTATTGACATTTTGGGATCTGGACACAAATAGATAGACACCCATTTATGAAAGCAGAGTTAGAAATAACTTTACAGTGGAGCAATATATGTAACTATGATGAGAAATACGTATTTATTAATAAAAGTTTATTATGTCCCTCAGCTTCTAATTAGTAACAAAGGAAAAATGCTAGTAACATTATGTAGGTAAACATAACTTATTCTTTAAATCTTTTTACAGAATTACTGGCTATTTATTACTAGGCTTCCTTTCAATCTTTGATATTGCTGTACCATAAGAACCACCCTTGACTGTTAGGAAGCTACAACTGATGCAGCATTGAAGCCATAACTCATCCAGGTGTTAACTACATTAAATAGCTTCAGTAGTTCTGGGACTTACTCTCTACTAACTAACAGAAATATTAGATCTACAATCACAAGACTACTGTCAGAAAAAGGAAATTAAATCTGTAGAAAAACTAAAAGAATGAACATAAGAAATGCATCAAAAAGAGAACCTTGGCTGACTGTGAAATTTTATGTTTTTTTCATTATGGGAAACTTCACTCATCCGTATTTGTCGTTTACAAAGGATTATGAATTGAGGACTACAACTCCATAAAATTTATATTTTGTCATCTGGTTTGATTGGTGGAATTGTGTTATTGAGAAGGATTCTGAGATCACATTATCCAGGAAAGAGTAATGCACTACACCCACTGAAGAACAATACATGTTCTTATCTACCCAGGCAGGCAATCAATTCTCTAGTGCATATATCAATACAGGCTAGAAGTCCACTATTGGCAGATCGTGAGGATGAGGTCTTGATACGGGCTTTACCAGCAATGATTACCACAACTGAATTCACTGTAGGTTAAACAAATAAGCAAGAAACAAACAAGCAAACACACAAACATGGGGAAAAAAAAAAAAAAAACCACCAAAAAACCACCACAACTGATTAGTTCGCTATCACTGTGAATTTATTTCCATAATATGATAATACAAAAGCTTCTCTCAAATGCACAAGTGCAGACAGTGAATGATCCACTTTTAAACTGAAACCTAAGGAAATATATTATTTTAAAATACTGAATACTGTAAAATGTCTTTTGATGTTAGGGAAATGAACTCCAAAAAGAAATCTCCCAAACATCTTCAAAACCAAACTAACATAAACATTCAGGTAATGTTCCCAAACTGCTTGTCACTTTTGTGAACTTCAGGACCAAAGAAAGCACTAGGAGACATGGGAGAAGTTCTAATTCTGGTTCTGCTTGACCAGAAACACAGAAGATTCACGGATATTTTAATGGGACATCCAGCTAAGATCAAGCCTAGAAAACAGCTAGTATCTTGTAATCATTCTGCCAACCTAAATTTGGAGACATAACCATGTTTTCAATCATTTAAAATTATTACAGTATGGCTGGCAATTTACCTAAGATTTTGGGTAGGGATTAATTAAGTAACATTCAGGATAAAACCTAAATACCATTACATCCTTACAGGAAGCCAAGCCCAAAATCATGATCTCCCCACAATCTGCAGTGATCCCCACTGACTTCCCAGGGCCAAGATCTTATTCCATAACTTCTGTTCTTTTGCGTAGCACTCTGCCCAAATGACCAATGACTAGTATCTTCAGAGTTCAGATATACTCCATCAGGTCCTGCAGAAAGGCAAGAAGATGCCTGCTTCATGCATCTTAGCAGAAGATTGTGGCTCTCTACCCTTGTAGCAGAGAGTTGCCATTGTCAGTACCAGCCATGGGCTTTGTACCAATCCTGCAAGACCTCAGGACTGAGGCTTCTCAGACTTGCTTTGTCTGAATTTTTTTGACCCTCCCAGGTCTTTGTTTCTTCTTGATTTAAATGTAACAGTGACTGTGCAATGACCAGCTGACTACAGCTTATCTTTGGATAGTACAACCATAGTTTTTATTTAGTTAATAATAACAAGTAGTTCTTCCATGCAGGATGAGATACTTAGGACCCTAATGCAATGAAGTGTAGAGAAACACAGGTCTGGTGTGCCAGGAGAGAAGCCTTGAGGAGTGGGGGCACAAGATGTTGTGAAGACAATGAAGTTGAGGGATGATAGAAGATGGGCACAAGTTTGCCTCTGGAGACACCAAGGCTATGAACAACCATTCTGTCACCAACTGTCAGTGACAGAAATATAGACCTAGAACTGTCCTGAACACGTTTCAGGAGTACCAAAGAGAAAGAAACTATCTAACATCTGTAAAAGGCACCATGTATAGTAAAGCCATATGTAACGCAGAGTTTCAGCTCAAGGTGTAAAAGCATGTTAGCAAACATTTAAACATGACCCTAAGTGGATCCTCGAGTGAGGAAGAAGAAACCATCAACTAACACCCTGTTCCTCCCCAGGAAGGACTCGTGATGCTGGTGACTTGCCACCCCACACACACCCACCAGGCTGAAGCTATTGACCTTAGGACCCAACGGAGCAGTGGAAGGGTGAGCATAGCACCAGGAAAATGGGAGATACTGGGAAGTGTGCACAACAATTTAACTGTATTATTGAGATTTTTTCTGTATAGTAGTATTCCCTCCTTCCCTCCCTCCCTTTTTTCCTTCCTTCCTTCCTTTCTTCCTTTCTTCCTGCCTTTCCTGCCTTTCTTTCTGCCTTTCTTTCTTTCTGCCTTTCTTTCTTTCTGCCTTTCTTTCTTTCTGCCTTTCTTTCTTTCTGCCTTTCTTTCTTTCTGCCTTTCTTTCTTTCTGCCTTTCTTTCTTTCTGCCTTTCTTTCTTTCTGCCTTTCTTTCTTTCTGCCTTTCTTTCTTTCTGCCTTTCTTTCTTTCTGCCTTTCTTTCTCTCTCTTCCTTCCTTCCTTTGCTTTCTTGCTTTCTCTTTCCTTTCTTTCTCTCTTTCTTTCCTTTCTCTCCTTTTGCTTTTTCTTATTCTATAGGAATTAATCTGGACTCATATACTAATAACAATATTTTTATCAGACTGCTAAAATGTCGATTATGCTAACAATAAATTCTTGGCTTTACATATCCTTTTTGCCCACAGAAAGATTTTGTTGTTACAAGCATAACAATATGATGCAGGCTGTGAGCTACAGCTATAGTAACACTGAGATGTATGGGGGCCTGCAAAGGAGTACAAATTTTTGGTACCTGGGAAAGCGTCAGTTTTAGAACTGAAGTAGCTGTAATGCTGAGGAGCCCCTAGGACTGGAGCAGCAATGGAGCCTTAACTGCTTGGAGGCCGTGGGGACTATGGATCTGGCTGTAGGTGCTGAC